>ML263205.1:3910-71410 GCA_005239495.1 Nicotiana undulata | reverse complement strand
TAGGAGCATGATCTCTAAGTGGCAGTCATGAAAATAGATTAAGGATATGTTGTACGTTAAAGCAGTAAACTTGAAAGCCCTAAAGTCATGGTATCTAATGCATGTTCAGCATGGTTTGAATGAATATGTTGGTCCTAAGACATGGATTCTAATGCATGTATGAACAATTTAAGGCCTAAAACATGCTTTCTACCCAATGACATTGATAAAATTATGTAATTACCCTCCACATTTCACTAGCCGTCCCCAATATTCGTTTACAAATAATTATTACAAATCAGCTGAATAAATTACATAAATGATAAAGAAAAGAAGAAGTTAAACTATAGGGAGCCTGAAGCAGGCCCAAGTATATCCTGAAGATACCAAACCTTCCATAACCTCAAGTGCCAAGTTTATAACAAGTCTCATGTCTGGGTGTGTCAGAGTTCCCTAAAGACCTCAAGGATCCTGGGCAGTGCTTACACCCAGAGTTTCATAACCAGAACTGAGTAAGTGCAGTGTGGAAAGGCCAACCCTACTGCATAAGAGTTTAGAGGGATCTCACAGGGATCCAAAAGCAGTCACTCACTAGAGGGGCAGAACCTAAGGACCTAAGAGTAGAGTGAGAATGCTTGACATAGTTTTGAAAAGGTTTAATAGGAAAACAACATTGAAAAGGACTCAATTGAGTGAGGTAGTTTTATAAAATATGAGTTGTTTAGTAGAAAACAACAGATCAATCACAGAGCAAACATGTTCCTCACCACATGATTCATACAAGGGAATTGGGATTTGGGGACACACAATACACATAGTGAAGATATAATAAACAAAAGTCTTTTGTAACTAAGGAGTAGCTAGTAGTGCAAACAATAAGGCATGGATTTCAGAAGTGCTAATTAGAACATAGTTATAGAATCAGGAGTGCTTAAAGGGTTCATGGGATTGGGAGATGACATAATATAGGATTGTGTGAACCTCAGAACAGACAGTGGACATAGTAGTACTAAACATGATTGAGCAGAGTTGAACATAACATCAGAACAACTTAAGAGGTTCAGGGGATTGGGAGATAACAAAGTAGAGGACTTCATAATAACAGTGAGAACATAGCAATATTAAACATGATTGGGCAGGGTTGAGCATAGTATAAGAACAACTTAGGGTAACAATTATTCTTGCACAACAAGTGTATACCAGAACTAGGCAACACATGAACAAGCATTCAAAGACAGAGTAGAGTCACATTGAGACAGTCTACAAGGAGAGTAAACATGTTCATGAATATAATGTTCCTAAGAGGGGTTAGGACATAACTAGGATGTAAAGTAAAACAGGTTAACCACGTGTGGAAAAGCAAAACAATAGACAGAAACAGATTAGTAAAATGATAAACTGAAGCAGTAGAAGAAACACATTGGTTTGGGAACTTGAATTTAAGTCAGAACATAGCAGTTAAGGAGAATAGAAAAAATGAAGAACAAGAGAGTGCAATAATTAGCCTTGGCTTGTAGCCGGCTAATTTCAGTAACAATAGCAAGTAACAGGAGCAGAAAGTTCAAGTGTGAGAGTTTTTGAACTAATGTGTTCGTCTGTGCAGATTGTCTAATAAGAGTAGAAGAGAGCATATATATAGTAGTTTTGAAAGCTAGATAAATAAGGTAAGAATCAAATTGTTCAGTAATTATAGAACTCAGGATCAATTAGAATAAAATTATTCCAAGTCTTCCCTTAATTAAGGGAATCATTTCAAACAATAAAGGATAAGAACAAATTAAGGAAAGAAATCATATATAGCTGGAGTATAACAAATAAGGAAAGACTTCAAATAGTACACGTATAGAACGAGTAATTAAGGCTAGGTTCAAAAAGTTGTAACTAAGGAAACAATATTAAGAATCAGTAAATAATACAATCAATTGTAAAAAAAAACAAGCAGTAATTTAAAAGTCGTGAAAAATAGGGAAATAATCTAAAATAGGCATACGAGTATCAACCCAGGAAATCAGGGGTTCAGAGAATCCAAATAATACTAATTTTAAGGGAGATATAATAAACTTCCAAGAATAAACAAATAAACAAAGTTAAAAGAGGCAGACCCAAATCGGAAACCTTAGTGAGATGTTACCAGGGCAAAAATCAGAAAATACTCAATATTAATCGAAGCAAATTCATGAGAATCAAACATACAGAAAGGTTGAATGAACGAACAGTAAAGACGAACTCAGAACCAAAAACTAAAACTTGAAAATTAGGGGTTTTCAGCATAATTAATTACGTTAAAGGGAGAACCTAAATAAAAACCATTTAAACACAATAAAAATTATATAATAACACTTTAAAATCAGAGCAAAAGTCATTTTGAAGAGAAGTTCAGAAACCCTAGTTATGAAGATGAAGAGACGCGTCAAAAATCAGAAAGCTTTTCATAAAAAAAAATAGTAAAACAACTCAAATATCCTCAGATCTGTTACATATCTAAAGAGTCAAGAGATGAAATTAGGGTTTTGGAGAGGAACAACCCAAAGATAGGTATATTCCAGCTTAGAAGCCATAGATTTAGTAATGAAATAGGACGATCTTAGTCAATCGGGTTGTGGTGGCCTGAGAACGGCGAGAACAGGCTATGGGGTGTGAATGAACAGCCACTGGTCCCTTGAGGACCTCAAGACAGCAAGACACCGGTCATGGGGGGAGCCATTAGGGCTAGGGGTGGTAGTGAACTACCATTATTACCGGCGAGCAAGAAGCCGACAGTGGAAGCTAGTGTTAGGGAAGAGGGAGTTATGAGAGAGAATGAGAGGAGTGACAGCGGGTGAGGATGAGAGAATGAGGGTTTGGGGGGGGGGGGGTATAGGTTTAGGTTAATAAAGGTAAGATCAAATCTGGGCCGTTGATCAAAATTGATCAACGGCCAAGATTTAATCAGCATTGGGACGGGTAATATTAGGAATTGGGCTTGGGTATTTGGGCTGGTTTAATTAAGGGTTTGGGCTAGTTTAATTCAGGCTAAAATTGAAATAGAATAGGCTATTTGTTAAATACCCAATCCAAATTAGTTAAAATAATTTATAAAATAGCTAATAAATATATGAAAGTGAATTTCATGCATATAAATAGTTTTAAAATGATTATTTAGTATTTTTAAAATACAAAGGACTAATTTCTGGTAAAAAATAGTACAATATTATGTGCGTGGGCTCCAAAAGGTTCCAATTTGGCTATTCATTGGAATAATTTGGTCTTAATAGGACCATAAATAATAAAAATAAATCAAGAAATACTTTTGAAGTCATTTGTGATGCAATTTGTAATTATTTATTAGGAAATAAAGACTGGATAAATTAATAAAAATGTAGAAAAATAATGGAAAAATACCAATTGGTGTTAGTGCATGATTTTTAAGGTATATATGCAATTTTAAAATATTTTGGGAAACAATTTGGTATCAACAGCTGCCCCTCTTTACTTGGAAAGGATGAAAGAGTTGTCTGGTAAAGATATGATGGCCAATTTTGACCGAGCGGAATGGTTTGAGAGATTTAGGCCGCACCCTGGCTTCTGAGCTTTCTACATATCCCTGGTTTTACAGGAATCAGGCCGTATGTAGTTCCGTATTCATCGGCGAGATATAACGGTGAAGTCATTGCAAGAACGGATGCAATATCTAGGGATATGCAGATGAACGGTTTACGAGGGAGGTACAATTTGATATAGTTTAGGGAACTAGAGCGGAATCTCTCTCATATATTGTGCATAAATTTAAACATGATGCAGATTTCCTTTGGACTATGAGAGTTGTCTTCAGACGGTTAGGGATGGCGCCCTCAAACCATGACGTCCTGGGCCATGAATTGTTTCGATAAGAGATTCGCAGGCCATAAAATGATTTTCTCGGGCCATGAAGATGGTGCCCGAACTATGACGCCCTTGAATAATGATATGAAAATTTGAGAGATCGTCGGGCCATGACATGGTGTCTTTCGGCTATGAGGATGATGTCGGTAGACTATGATGCCTTTGGAAAGGTTGGCGATATTCTAGCCCATGAAATGCAATAACATGATGTCGACAAGACAAAGCTTAGTCTTGCGAATTGGAGGGCATAGATAAGCCCGAAAAAAGGAGCAAAGTAGATAATTCTTCAGAGACAGCGCTTAGTATCGGTGAAAATTAAATTGGAGGCAGATCTTAGCCTCATGCAAGTATGGAGACAGAGCTTAGTCTCATACAAGATGAAGGCAGAGATTAGCCTTATGCATATGGAGGCAGAGCTTAGCCTCATGCGGAGGAAGGCAGAGATTAGCCTTATGCAAGGGAAGGCAAATATTAGCCTTATGCAGAGGAAGGCAAAGATTAGCCTTATGCAGAGGGAAGACAAAGATTAGCCTTGTGCAAGGGAAGGCAGAGATTAGCCTTATGCAGAGAGAGGTAGAGATTATCTTTATGCAGAGGAAGGTAGAAATTAGCCTTATCCACATGCGGAGGTAGAGCTTAACCTCATGCAAGATGGAGACAGAGCTTAGTCCTATACAAACGAAGGCAGACATTAGCCTTATGCAAATGAAGGCAGATATTAGCCTTATGCAAATGAAGGCAGAGATTAGCCTTATGCAGAGGAAGGCAGAAAATAGCCTTATGCAGACTGGAGGTAGAGCTTAACCTCATGCAAAATGCGGGACAAAGCTTAGTCCCATGAAGATGAAGGCAAAGATTAGTCTTATGCAAGGAAGGCAGAGATTAGCCTTATGCAAATGAAGGCAGAGATTAGCCTTATGCAGAGGAAAGACAGAGATTAGCCTTATGCGAGATGGAGGTAGAGCTTAACCTCATGCAAAATGCGGGACAGAGCTTAGCCCCATGCAAGATGAAGGCAAAGCTTAGCATTATGCAGAAAAATAAATAGCAAATGGTAGCAGAGTTTCTTAGCTGGTAGCAGATTCTAACGTTGCGATAGTTGTGAGAATTGTGACTACGGAGCATGTTTATTCTTTGTGCTGATAGCAAGTTTGGGAGTTGCCACTGTTTTGAGTATTGTGACTTAGAAACATGTTTATTCTTTGTTCCTGCATTCAAAGAAAATCGTGAGTTCTGTGGATGGGGAGGTTGATTCGTGCTCCTGCCGGCTTTGCTTGACTCGCACTGCTTGGTTTGATGATCTTGTTCAAGTCATCGAGGATAGCGTTTGCTAGAAAGAGCTATTTAACAAGAAAGCATGCATGATTTTGTAAATACATAGTAAAAAATATATTTTAAAAAATCTAGATGAACCGACAACTATGGTACGATCGGGGACATTGCAATATCTCATGCTACGGAATTTTGAGGGTCCTCCTCAAAATTCTGCCCCAATTAGATGAATTGATGTCTCTAAATGTTTCATATACTACGGTCGACTGAACTTGTTTCATAATTTTGAGGGTCCTCCTCAAAATTCTACCCAAGTTTCAATTTGCCGGGGAAAATAAGATTTTTATTGGATTGTGACCGAATCCATAGGGCTGCCTACGTATCCCCTCTTAAACGGGAATCAGGTCAGGCATAGTTAAATTTACATCATATGAAGAAAGCATAAAGAGTTACACATAGTATCGTTTGATTGCATCTGAATTGATCGATTTTGGCCAGACTTCTCCGTCCATTTCTGCAAGTATAAGAGCTCCTACTATCAATACTCGGTTAACCATATACGAACCTTGCCAGTTGGGAGAGAATTTCCCTTTGGCCTCATCTTGATATGGGAAGATCTTCTTTAACACCAGCTGCCCCGGTGTGAACTGTCTTGGCTTGACTCTTTTGTTGAAGGCTCTGGTCATTCTGTTATGATAAAGTTGTCCGTGACATACTGCATTCATTCTCTTCCCATCTATGAGGGCTAGTTGCTCGTAACAGCTTCTTATCCATTATGCATCGTTGAGATCAGCTTCTTGTATGATTCTCAAGGAAGGAATCTCCTCCTCAGCAGGAATAACAACTTCCGTGCTGTAAACAAGTAAGTAAGGAGTTGGCCCAATTGATGTATGGACTGTGGTGCGGTATCCCAGTAAGGCAAATGATAGCTTTTCGTGCCATTTCTTGTGCTTTCTATCATCTTTCTCAATATCTTCTTGATGTTCTTGTTCGCGACTTCTACAGCTCCATTCATCTGAGGTCTATAGGCTATATAATTCTTTTGCTTGATTTTGAAAGTCTCGCACATGGCTTTCATCAGGTCACTGTTGAGATTTGAGCCATTGTCGGTGATGATTGACTCTGGAACTCTGAACCGACAAACAATATGGTCGTAGACAAAGTCTGCCACAACTTTCTTAGTTACTGCTTTGTAAGATGCTGCTTCGACCCATTTGGTAAAATAATCAATAGCTACCAAGATGAACCTATGTCTATTTGAGGCTGTAGTCTCGATTGGTCCAATGACGTCCATTCCCCAGGCCGTGAATGGACAAGGTGAGCTTATTGCATTGAGCTCATTTGGGGGTACTTTTATCATATCTGCGAGTACATGAAATTGATAGCATTTGCAAATGTGTCAGATGCAGTCAGTCCCCAAGGTCATCATGAAATAACCGGCTCTGAGTATCTTCTTGTCCAAGACAAACAATTCATGTGTGGGACGCAAGTCCCTGCATGTATCTCTTTAAGTAGTTTGGAGGCTTCCTTTGCATCGACACATCTCAGTAATCCCAAATCAGGCGTTCTTCTGTACAGGGATCCTCTGTTGTGAAAGAAACTATTGGACAACCTCCGAAGCGTGCGTTTCTGAGTATGATTTGCACGCTCTAGGTACTTTCCCTTTGCCAAGTATTCCTTGATGTCGTGGAACCAAGGTTTTTTGTCTACTTCTTCTTCAACATGGGCACAATATGCCAGTTGGATATGGATCATTACTATAATAGGGTCAATGAAGTTCTTATCCGAATGATGTATCATGGATGATAGAGTGTCCAACGCATCAGCAAACTCGTTTTGAATTCTGGGGACGTGCCAGACTTCTATCTTTGTGAACCTCTTTCTCAATTCCTGCATATGGTGCAGATATGGCAGCATCTTGGAATTCTTGGTAGCCCATTTTTCTTGTACTTGGTGTATAAGCAAATCTGGGTCACCAATTACCGGTAGCTTCTGAACATTCATGTCGATGGCCATGTTGAGCCCTAGTATACAAGCTTCGTATTCTTTTATATTGTTGGTGCAGGAAAATCTGAGTTTGGCAGATACCGGATAATGTTGACTAGTTTCTGATACTAAAACCGCTCCAATGACGACTCCTTTAAACTTCGTCGCTCCGTCAAAGAACATCCTCCAGCCGTCATATGATTCAGCAATATCTTCTCCTATGAACAACACTTCTTCATCGGGAAAATACATTTTCAATGGATCGTATTCTCCGTCCACAGGGTTCTCGGCAAGGTGATCTGCCAATGCCTGTCCCTTGGCCGCTTTCTAAGTCACATAGACGATGTCGAACTCACTCAGCAGGATTTTCCACTTAGCTAGCTTGCCGATGTGCATAGGCTTCTGAAAGATGTACTTCAAAGGATCCATCCTTGATATGAGATATGTTGTGTAGGCATAGAAGTAGTGCCTCAGCTTCTGGGCTACCCATGTTAGAGCACAGCAGGTACATTCCAGTAAAGAATAACGTGCCTCGAATGGGGTGAACTTCTTACTCAAATAATATATAGCCTGCTCCTTTCGTCCTGTCTCATCATGCTGCCCCATAACGCAGCCGAAAGCTCCATCTAGTACTACGAGGTAGAGTAGCAAGGGTCTACCTAGCTGTTGCGGTACCAAAACTGGCGGTGTTGATAAGTACTCCTTAATTCTGTCGAAGGCCTTTGACAATTCTCGGTCCATTTGGTCGTAGCATCTTTCTTCAACATCTTGAAGGTTGGTTAACATGTGACCGTGGACTTGGCTAACCGGCTGATGTAATTTAGGCGTCCTAGGAAAACCATCACATATTTCTTGTTCTTTGGCGGTGGTAACTCTTGGATTGGTTTGACCTTTGATGGATCCAATTCTATTCCTCGATGGCTGACGATGAACCCAAGTAGTTTTCCGGCAGGAACTCCGAATGAACATTTTGCGGGATTTAATTTCATGTTATATTTCCGCAATCTATTTAAGAACTTCCTCAGATATGCTATATGGTCGGTGGCTTTCTTGGACTTGATGATGACGTCATCCACGTATACCTCGATCTCTTTATGTATAATGTGATGGAAGATAGTAGTCATGTCCCTCATGTAAGTTGCCCAAACATTCTTTAAGCCGAATGGAATCATCTTGTAGCAGTATACCCCCCACGGCGTAGTGAAAGCCATTTTCTCAGCGTCTTTCTCGTCCATCCAAATCTGATGGTAACCGGCGAAGAAATCCATGAACGACTGAAATTCATGCTTGGCACAATTGTCAATCAGGATATGTATGTTTGGAAGGGGGAAATCATCCTTTGGACTGGATTGGTTAAGATCCCGGTAGTCGACACAAACCCTAACCTTTCCATCCTTCTTGGGAACTAGCACGATGTTGGCTAACCATGTTGGGTATTCAACTACCTTGAGGACCTTGGCGTTGATCTGTTTGGTAACTTCCTCCTTGATTTTCAGACTCATATCAGGCTTGAACTTCCAAATTTTCTGCTTTACTGGTGGGCACGTTGGATTGGTTGGCAATTTGTGAGCCATAATGGATGTGCTTAGACCAGTCATGTCATCGTACGACCATGCGAATATGTCTTCATACTCTTTCAAGAATCGTGTGTATGCTTCTTTCTCTGATGGTGACAAATGGATGCTGATGCGAGTTTCTTTGACAGTCTCTGAATCTCCCAGGTTGACTACCTCAGTTTCGTCCAGATTAGATTTAGGTCTATTTTCAAAATCCTCTACTTTTCTGACAATTTCAACGGGTATGATATCCTCTTTTTTTGAATCACCGTCCTTTTGTTGTGTTGTCTCATTACATGTCACATTCATTGTTTCATCAAGACAGGAAATAGTAATGCTGTATAGATAAAAGTAATGAGAGGAAAATGATAATAGATAAATGCTGATTTGTTGAAACGTAAAAGCAATTTTGATAATTTAAACAAATGTTTTGGAACATTGGAGATTTTATTGGAAAACAGAAATGTGAAAAGGAAACCATTAGCAAGAAAATGAAATAAATAATGCTTGTTCAGCCGTGCTACCCAGAGACTCGTCGGGCCTAGATGGTCTGACGTCCAGTTCTTGAGGAATGATCCTTTGCTCACGGCTTGGATGGAAGGGCCTTCCTTCTCCTCCTCCTCGACAATAACAAAACAGTCCATATCTTCATCTTCCAAGAATAGATTCTTCAAGGTTGCTAGTGCTTTTTCTTCTTCTGACCCCCATATGATATTAGCTTGCTGGAAAGGCTACTCCAAATTCGGTATGGGATGCTCCAATGGATAGTAAGGACCGCGCCATGGTGGCGACCAGTCGTTGTAATCTTTCCAAGTGTACTGATAACCCAGACCAAAGGTAGTGCCGTGACGATTTAGCTGTATCGGTTTGGAGATTCCTTGAAGATTCTTGTTGAGTCCTTTGCCAGGCTCGTATCCCCTCCAGTTCAATGTGCTTTGGATCTTACTGTCCCACCACTTGCCCTTGTCTATTGCGTTGACCCGCTCGATGTGGTGGTAGGTTTCTCCACCGAGACTTCTCCTACCCTCAACTACCGGGATAGTCTAGCCGTTGTAGATAGGGTTGCTTCCATCTCCATGGATGATTACTTCTTGGTGATTCCACTCAAATTTCACTGCCTGATGCAATGTCGATGCCACGGCCCCGACGACATATATCCATGGCCATCCTAATAACAGATTATAGGACGTGGATATATTTATCACCTGAAATTCAACCTCGAACCATGTAGTCCCCATCTGTAGACAAAGACTAATTTCTCCAATGGTTGACCTCTGAGAGCCGTCGAAAGCCTTTACATTCATGGACCCTTCTCGTATCTCATACAATCCCTTTCCCAATTTCTTGAGTGTTGTGAATGGGCAAATGTTGAGGCTGGATCCCCCGTCGATTAGAACCCTGGTAATGAAATAATCCTCACATTGCAAAGTGATGTACAATGCCTTGTTGTGACTTAACCCTTCAGGAGGTAGCTCGTCCTCGTGGAAAGTAATCTTGTGGCTTTCCAATACATGCCCTACCATATTGGCCATTTCTCCACTGGCGATGTTATTAGGTATATAAGCTTCGTTCAGTACTTTCATCAAAGCATTCATGTGCGCTTCAGAGTTCTACATCAATGATAGGATGGATATTTGGGCCGGAGTTTTGTGCAGTTGATCTATGACTGAGTATTCTTTGGCTTACACCTTTCTCCAAAGATCATCCAGACCTGTTTCAACGATGGGCGGTCTGTTGGAAGCGTGCTTGCTAGACTCTGCCAAGTGTTCAGGTGTATAGACCCTGCCGGTCCTGGTAATCCCTTGTGCAGCAATAACTTCTTCTATTTTGACCTTTCCCTTCCTTCTCGCCTTAGCTATGTAATCCCAGGGTACAATATTAGTGCTGAAAAATGGCGTAGTCGACACTGCCATTGTGATGGGTGCGGCTACCTTCACTTCAAATGGGATAGGAGTCAATGCAAGTGGTGTTATTTCAACCTCGAATGGTGTAGGTGTGTCTGTAGGTGGTACTGTCTCAAACACGAACGAGACTGATGTGGTTACCTCAATGTCTCTTGACGGCTGAATATGCACTATTATAGGATTAAGAGTAACTGATGGCTTCTTGGGGTCATCTCCTTCTTTGATTAACCCGATTGACCCCTTTGGGTCCCATTCCTCCTCTATCTCTATCATGTTGATGCCTATACCCCTATAGTCTGGGAGCGGATTATTGCAAACATTGGGAGTAGCTTCCTTAGCCTGGATGACCTTGTTATCAATTAGAGACTGGATCTTATACTTCAGCGATCAACATTCATCAATTGTATGTCCCTTCATGATGGAATGGTATGCACATGTTTTGCTTGGATTGACCCATTGGGATGGATTTTCGGGGGTTACAGCAGGGATGGGGGTGACATAACCAGCAGCTTTCAGCCTTTCATACATCTGGTCAACGGGCTCGGCAATAGCGGTGTATTGCTTGGGTGGCCTGCGGTCAAAGTTGGGTCGAGGCCTTGGGAAATTTTGGCGAGATGTAGGTGTTTGGTATGGAGAAGGTTGGGAATTGTGTGTATGATAAACAATGGCTAGTTGGGAATATCTGGGAGATGTGGGTTGATAAGTAGGTGGAGGTGTCGGTTAATATGTTGGTGGAGGTGCTGGCTGATATGTAGGTGGAGGTGCTTGGTATGTGAGTGGAGAGGTTCAATATGTCAATTGAGATTTGGGTCCCTGTGCAACCATTACCACACCTACCTCTTTATTTTTGGATATGCTGCCAGAATGCAGCGCTTTGTTAGTGGCTTGTAGTGCTTCAAAGTTGGTAACTATTCCGCTTTAATACCTTCTTCAATTGTTTCACCTAACTTGATGATGTCGGAAAATTTGTGGTTTTCAATCACCATCAGCCTTTCATAATATTGTGGTCTTGTGCCCGGACGAAGAATTTGTTAATTTGCTCTTCATCTAGGGCAAGCTTGACCTTCGCTGCTTCAGACCTCCAGCAAGTGGCATATTCGTGAAAAGTTTCAGTGGGCTTCTTCTTAAGATTCTGGATGTAAAACATGTCTGGTGCATTTTTCGTGTTGATCCTGAATCGGTCCACGAAATCTGATGCCATGTTCACCCAGTTGGACCACTTCTTAGGGTCTTGGTTGATGTACCATGACAAAGCATCTCTGGTGAGGCTCCTCATGAATAATTTCATACGAATCTTCTCGTCTCTTCCTACGCCAACAAATTTATCACAATAGGTTCTCAGATGGACTCTGGGTCACCTGTACCGTCGAACATCTCAAACTTAGGAGGTTTGTAACCCTCCGGTAATTCAACATCGGGCTGTATGCAAAGATCTTCATAGTTCAATCCTTCAACTCCCTTACTTACTTCAACGCCTTGAACTCGGCTAGTCAGTTTCTTGAGTTCTTCAGCCAAGTTCTTAATAAACATATCCTTCTCACTGGATTCAGGTGTGTAAGAAAGGAGTTGGGTGGAGTGAGGTAGAGTCTCCACGTAGATGGGGTTATTATGATGGACTGGTGCCTGAGCATAGAGGTGGTCATTTCTGGAGTTTTGTGGTTCATGGATGATCAATGGGGTGTTTCTCGGAGTGTGGCAAGTGTTGTGTTGGTGTTGTGGTGGAACGATTTGATTTTTCGGTGGAGTTGTATGGTGGTGCGTTGTAGGAGGATTTTGCTTGTTTGGGGTATTCTGAGCTGGAACGGGGTTGTGAGTGTTTGGGTGATTGACATCTGGAACATTAAGTGAGAAGGACAAATTTGCCAAGTTCCAAACATGTTCAAGCTCCCATTGAAGTTTAAGCAACCTTTGTTCAAGTTGCGACACAACATCATTCTGAACCTGAGTACCCCTATTGTATGAAGCTTCGGTATGTTCAGCTGATGTTCAGTTTTCCTTTCTTATATTAGTCAAATCTTCTATCTTGCCTTTGCCTTTTCCTTTGCCTTTAGGTGGATTAGGAGGAGGAGAAGGTGGAGGTCCCCTGGATCTTGTGTGGTATGATGATGATGCCTAAATGCATGAACCAACCTTTGGGGAGGGGTATAATCAAAAGAAAGAAAACAAAAACAAAAACAAAAGGTAGCCAAGTCAGTGAGGATCATGAGAAAATATTTGCAGTATGTAAACACATATTGCAGAAATATAAGTGCGTTATGCCCGAGGTAGGCCTAGAGACAAGTTGATTTGGAGAACTTAGATGCCAAAATGCCTCATTTCATTAATGTAAAATAGACGAATCCAAAAACTACACTAGAACAATAAAAAGGAAATAAAGTCACTAATGACACTTGGCCTTATTACATTGATGAAAGCAAGAAAGGGTAATCCTAGACTACTTGGTCCCAGAAGGACCTTCCCCAGATTCGATATTGTTGAGTTCATCGAACAAATTTCCAAGCTCGCATCGTCCCAGCAACAGATATGCCCTAGCAAGTGTCCTCCTTAATTCCCCTCGGCATTCTGGAAATTCTTGATGCTCTTGATGAACTTACTCCAAGTATTCCAGCTTCTAATTGGAAAGGATGGCCATCTCCTTCCACTCTTCGATTAGCCTTTTGTTGGTCTAATGTATTTCACGATGTTCATTCTCGGAATCATGAACCTTCTTGCGCAGTCGGTTGTACTTGACCTGAACTTCAGCATCCTCATCTATGATTCTATTGCCTCTGTTGATTCCGGGCCTCACTATCCCATCCAAGTTTTCTTCCAGTCATGCCTGGTAGAAAGGTGCACACCCAACATGGTACCTGTCAGTCTCGATAGTATTCTTCTCCAGGACGATTTGCAGTGCCACATGTGTTGAGCTTGGAACTTGTAGGGAACGTCATCGTCTTGGAAATCCGCTCTGAAGTGACCCATCTTGGAAACCCTCGGCACAACTTGCTTTTTGCCTGCCTGCCTTATTACTCGGAGAGGAACATAAGGATATATATATCTCTCAACCCGATCAGCACTAAGTGCGGTGCGTCCCTGGACCTGATGATAAACTCGTCCGTCGGGAACCACTCGAACATCCATTATACCTGCTCCACAGTTAGGTTATCAAAGAACTCTACCCACTCATTGGCAGTCTCTGGTTGAGCACATTTTTCGGGAATATATGTCATCCACTTGGGGTGATGGAAAGAAATGTGGTCATTCAAAGCCCTTCGCGGAAGTTCTTGATGGTACTGGGCTTTTTGAAGATGTTCTAAGAGCCATAGCTGCAGTAACAAGTTGCAACCCTCAAAATATTTAGCTCTTCTTTGGCCATGCTCCAAGGCTCGGTAAATATATGCTAGGATCATAGGGACGATGCCGAAGGTTTGCACGTCGATCCCTTCCATCAAGGCCTTGGTTACCATGGCTAACCGGGTGTGGATCCTTTCTCTTTTTGTCGGAAACACTATAAATCCCAGAAAGCAAACAATGAATACAAATACCCTATGGTGGATATGACCCAGAGATGTAATGGCAAACTCGTCATGATAGGTACGGTATGATTCGATGTGACCGTATCTCTCATATAAGTACTCAAATAGTATGTATGATTGTTTCAGACACCCCAACTCGGCATTCTTCTTCAACCCCATCATTTTCAAGAAACCTCTGCACGTGTGATTCTCCGGTACCAACAACTCAGGGGCCTCCCAAACTAACCCAGCTAGTCCTCTTATTTCTTATAGAAGCGATGTCATCTCAATATTCCTAAAGCAGAATACAGTTCTTTCACTATCCCAAAATAAGGTAGCAACCTCAATCAACATGTTCTTTGGTTGGATGTCCAGAAGTGAGGGTAGATTGCCCAAGTATTTCTTGACGTGTTTCTTATCACTGGAGGGAAGATCCTCCCACCAGTTGAGGAGCATTGGAGGGATATTGCTAACCATATCGAATATGGGGACATCGTGCCTCATTATCTACAAGACGAAAAATAGTTAGGCCCTTTCCCCCGCCAGACTCGACTATTTATACATTTATGATTAGCATACATGCATTTAGTTATCCAAATAAATGCATAGAATGTTATCGCGTCCGTTGGGATTATAAAATCCCCGGTGGACTTTGGACAAGGTTGTCTCATAGGGTTATTGTGCGGACGACACATTAACCCGTCTAGGTTTGACCATTATGCATGCATATGATAACAGAGTAAGGTTTCTATGGGGTTTTAGACTGGTACCCTTGAGCGGACTACTCAAGGGGGAAGGTACAGAACCATCGACTGCACCGCTGATCGACTGGTTTTACCGGATATAAGCCTTTCTGAATTTTAGGGTAATATAAAATAGGAAGAGCGCAGCCAATCATCAAGCGTTGCTATAGGATTTGTATTGGCACGAGTGGAACATGATGTTGAACATGATTATGCAGCAATAAATAAGCAATAAAAGCATGTTGTCATGTATTTGCAAATTATGAAAGCAGTAAATACAACAGTTATAATTTGAAGCAGTTACAAAGGAAAACAAAGAAACATGTCATTTTCGTTTTGAAGAAATAAATACTTGGAAATAAACAATTTATTGCACATAAGGGGAAAGGGAAAGGGTGCAGGTATAAACAAAGTAAGACACATATTCACAAAGCGGTTTGTAATGGTAAAAGCCTAGAATCCCAAGAAGAGTCGCCATGTTGTCGCTCCCCCCTTTTTCCCTCTCCTTTCGGATCAGTCAGGGTGTTTGACATTATTAGGACAACTCATTTCCTTTTGGGATAAGGGATGTGAAGGATTTGAAGAATCGCCACTTAACGAATTAAGGTGCGTTAGGGCACCTATTAAGGGTTACTAATTGTACAACCAGAGAATGGGTAAGGGCTTGAAATTACTTCAAGGGGAAGGTGTTAGGCACCCCTCAAAGTCCACAATTGTGGTTCCCGGCCAAACAAACTTTTTGAATTAACATGTAGCAAATAAGCAGTTAAAGCATATACACGTAAACAAATAAAGGTTTGGAAAGATTCGCAGTCTAAGCACACATATGTGATAAAGTTTAAAAGATTTACAGTCTAAGCACACATGTGTGTAAAGGGTACGAGAGTCCTAAGTTGCTTATCATATACGATCACATCGATTCAATGCCCGGTAATCACTCCTCAGTGAGGGGATACACGTGACATTATCGCACTGGTCATCATATTCCTTTCTACCCTTTATCCCACCCCATAGCGGTTATTACGCGAGTTTTATCTAACGAACTCAAAGCGTGTTGTTACCCGTCCCTTTCTTATGGTCCCGGAGGAATTTAGGACCTCTAAGTATTGGTAGTTCTAAAACAACCCGAAGGTTTTAAAAAAGGATAAAATTCTAGGCGACAGGAAAGAACAAATAGAACTTAACAAATACAGGAAAAGCAGTTAAGAGGCCCAGATTTACCTCCGTAGATAATGCACGTAAGCAGCGCGTCTCAAAAACATACAAAAGGCAGTTTTATTAGTCAGGAACCTAAACAGGATATCTAAGTGAGTCTCAATGCACATAAATACATGACACTGTTTCTATAAACTCAACAGCGGGGCCCTAATCAGTTTGCCTACTGGTTTTAAACCTTTGAGTGTTTAAGCAATAAACATAATCAAGAAAGAACAGTTTTCCAGTTTTATAGAAATTAAACCTGAGACTGTGCATAATAATTACCAGAATTGTTAAACAGTTCAGAGGTTGTTTTACCTAAAATCATGTTGTTCTAGGTGATACGAATCTGAGGATGCAAAGATTGTTACCAGTTTTATTAAAAGAAGACATGATAACCATACGTGAGGCTGTTTTGTACCCTTTAATGAATCAACAGTTTAAGCTAGGCATGATTAAGCAAATGCAAACAGAATGCCTATCACATGATTTCTAAATGCTCAAAAATGATAGTTTTATGTTAATGCTTCTTAAATTAACAGAATTCCTAAAACATGATTTTCTGAATGCACACGAAGTTACACAATTATTAGAACATGATTTATGAATGCACAAGAGTAACAGTTTTTATATTAATTTTGTTATCCTAGGAGCAGGATCTCTAAGTGGCAGGCATGAAAATAGATTAAGGATATGTTGTACGTTAAAGCAGTAAACATGAAATCCCTAAAAGCATGGTATCTAATGCATGTTAAGCATGGTTTGAATGAATATGTTGGTCCTAAGACATGGATTCTAATGCAAGTATGAACAGTTTAAGGCCTAAAACATACTTTCTACCCAATGACAGTGATAAAATTATGTAATTTCCCTCCCCATTTCACTAGTCGTCCCCAATATTCGGTTACAAATAATTATTACATACCAGCTGAATAAATTACATAAATGATAAAGAAAAGAAGAAGTTAAACTATAGGGAGCCTGAAGCAGGCCCAAGTATATCCAGAAGATACCAGATCTTCCATAACCTAAGTGCCAAGTTTATAGCCAGTCTCATGTCCAGGTGTGTCAAGGATCCCGCGAAGTGCTCACACCAAGAGTTTCATAACCAAAACTTAGTAAGTGAAGTATGGAAAGGCCAACCCCAGTGCATAAGAGTTCAGAGGGATCTCACAGGGATCCCAAAGCAGTCACACACTGGAAGGGCAGAACCTAAGGACCTAAGAGTAGAGTGAGAGTGCTTGACATAGTTTTGAAGAGGTTTAATAGGAAAATAGTATTGAAAAGGACCTAATTGAGTGAGGTAGTTTTATAAAATAGGAGTTGTTCAGTAGAAAACAACTGATCAATCACAGAGCAAACAGGTTCCTCACCACATGATTCATACAAGGGAATTGGGATTTGGGGACACACAATACACATAGTAAACATATAATAAACATAAGTCTTTTATAATTAAGGAGTAGCTAGTAGTGCAAACAGTAAGGCATGGATTTCAGAAGTGCTAATTAGAACATAGTTATAGAATCAGGAGTGCTTAAAGGGTTAATGGGATTGGGAGATGATATAGTATAGGATTGTGTGAACCTCAGAACAGATAGTGGACATAGTAGTACTAAACATGATTGAGCAAAGTTGTACATAGCATAAGAACAACTTAAGAGGTTCAGGGGATTGGGAGATAACATAGTAGAGGACTTCATAATAATAGTGAGAACATAGCAATACTAAACATGATTGAGCAAGGTTGAGCATAGAATCAGAAACACTTAGGGTAACAATTGTTTTTGCACAACAGGTGCATACCAGAACTAGGCAACACATGGACAAGCATTTAAAGATAGAGTAGAGTCACATTTAGACAAACTACAAGGAGAGTAAACATGTCCATGAATATGCTGGTCCTAAGATAGGTTAGGACATAACTAGGATTCTAAGTAAAACAGGTTAACCACGTGTGGAAAAGCAAAACAATAAACAAAAACAGATTAGTAAAATGATAAACTAAAGCAGTAGAAGAAACACATTGGTTTGGGAACTTGAATTTAATTCAGAACATACAAGTAAAGGAGAATAGACACAAAGTGAAGAACATGAGAGTGCATTTATTAGCCTTGGCTTGCAACCGACTAATTTCAGTAACAATAGCAAGTAACAAGGGCAGAAATTTTAAGCGTGAGAGAGCTTTTGAACTAATGTGTTCGTCTGTGAAGACTGTCTAATGAGAGTAGAAGAGAGCATATATATAGTAGTTTGAAATCTAGGTAAATAAGGTAAGAATCAAATTGTTCAGTAATTATAGAACTCCGGATCAATTAAAATAAAATCAGTCCAAGTCTTCCCTTAATTAAGGGAACCATTTCAAACGGTAAAGGACATGAACAAATTAAGGAAATAAATTATATATAGTTGGAGTATAACAAATAAGGAAAGACTTCAAACAGTATAGGTGTAGAACATGTAATTAAGGCTAGGTTCATAAACATCTAACTAAGGAAATAATATTAAGAATAAGTAAATATCAATCGTAAAATAAAAGAAAGCAGTAATTTAAAAGTCGTGAAAAATAGGAAAATAATAAGAAACAGGCATACGAGTATCAACCTAGGAAATCTGGGGTTCAAAGAATGAAAGTAATACTAATTTTAAGGGAGATATTATAAATTTCCAAGAATAACAAATAAATAGAGTAAAAACAGGCAGAGCCAAATCGGACACCTTAATGAGATGTTACCAGGGAAAAAATCACAAAATACTCAATTAATCAAAGCAAAATCATGAGAATCAAACATACAGACAGGTTGAATGAACGAACAGTAAAGACGAACTCTGAACCCAAAACTAAAGCTCGAAAATTAGGGGTTTTCAGCATAGTTAATTAGGTTCAAGGGAGAACCTAAATAAAAACCGTTTGAACACAATAAAAATTATAGAATAACACTTTAAAATAAGAGAAAAGGTTGTTTTGAAGAGAAGTTCAGAAACCCTAGTTATGAAGATGAAGAGACGCGTCAAAAATCAGAAAGATTTTCATAGAAAAATAGTAAAACAACTCAAATATCCTCAGATCTGTTACAGATCTAAAGAGTCAAGAGATGAAATTAAGGTTTTGGAGAGGAACAACCCAAATATAGGGAGATTCCATCTTAGAAGCCATAGATTTAGTAATGAAATAGGACAATCTTACTCAATCGGGTCGTGGTGTCCTGAGAACGGCGAGAACATGCCATGGGGTGTGAGTTAACAACCACTGGTCCCTTGAAGACCTCAAGACAACAAGAAACCGGTAATGGGGGGAGCCACTAGGGCTAGGGGTGGTAGTGAACCACCATTATTACCGGAGCAAGCAGCCGGCGAGTGGAAGCCATGGTTAGGGCAGAGGGAGTTTCGAGAAAGAATGAGAGGAGTGACGGAGGGTGAGGATGAGAGAATGAGGGTTTGGGGGGGGGTATAAGTTTAGGTTAATTAAGGTACGATCAAATATGGGTTGTTGATCAAAATTGATCAACGACCAAGATTTAATCAACATTGGGTCGTGTAATATTAGGAATTGAACTTGGGTATTTGGGATGGTTTAATTAAGGGTTTGGGCTGGTTTCATTCAGGCTAAAATTGAAATAGAATAGGCTATTTGTTAAATACCCAATCAAAATTAGTTAAAATAATTTATAAAATAGCTAATAAATATAAGAAAATGAATTTCATGCATAAAAATAGTTTTAAAATGATTATTTAGTATTCTAAAATACAAAGGACTAATTTCTTATAAAAAAATATTGCAATTATATAGCCAAAAAGGTGCTAATTTGTCTATTCATGGAATAATCTGGTCTTAATAGAACCATAAATAATAAATTAAATCAAGAAATGCTTTTGAAGTCATTTGCGATGCAATTTTTAATTATTTATTGGAAAATAAAGATAGGATAAATTAATAAAAATGAGGAAAATTATGGAAAAATACCAATTGGTGTGAATGCATGATTGTGAAGGTATATATGCAATTTTAAAATATTTTGGGGAAAAATTAGGTATCAACAGTGGGCAATAAGAACTCTCCGGCATCGCAATGAAATAAAGCCTCTCTGGAGCACCTCAAGGAGGTGGTGAAGGTGCTGAATACGGGGGCCTGCTGGGCTGGCCCCTCCCAAACTGACCTCTTCCCCTAGCTGGGACACCACTATACTCTCTAGAGACTCGGGCCCTCTTGTCCTGCTCTCCCTGCTCTCTACTTCTCAAATGGTAGCCCTCAATCTTCCGAGCAATCTCCACTACCAGCTGATAAGGAGTCCTCATCTCGACCTCTCGGGCCATGTTGGTCCTAATACCAGAGTGCAATCCTACAACAAACCTCTGCACTCTCTCTGCGTCACTAGGAAGTATCATCATGGCAGGATAACTCAGAGAACCTCGCCTCATAATCGGTCATCGACATCTGATCCTGCTCAAGATGCTCAAACTGATACCACAACTCTTCCCTCTCGGGGGTAGGAATGTACCTATATAAGAAAAGCTGCGTGAACTAGCCCCAAGTGATGGGAGGAGAACCCGCTAGTATACCAACGACATAAGACTGCCACCATCTACGGACCCTGCCCTCCAGCTGGAAAGAAGTGAAGTCAACCCCATGAGACTCCAATATCCTTATGTTGTGGAGCCTGTCCCTGCACCTATCAATGAAATCCTGAGAATCCTCAAGACGCTCACCTCTGAAGACAGGAGGGTGTAGCCTAGTCCATCTGTCCAATAACTTCCATGGATCACCGTCCGCAGCTGGTCTGGGCTCAGGTGCTACTGCTACAACTAGCGGTGCCCCATACGCGAGTAGTGCACCCGGAGTTTGATATACCGCAGTTGTGCCTGGGCAGTAGGGGTCTGTGCTCCCCCTCCCTTATGAGATGTGGTCGGGTATGCTGGAAATAAACCAGCTTGGGTCATAGTATCCCTGAACCGCATCATACGACCCAGAATCTCCTGAAATCCCGGCGCTGTCATAAAATCCACCAGGGCAAGCTTTGTTGTGGGCACCTCGCCCTGCACTTCAACAATAGGATCCTCTGTTGAAATCGCTGGCGGTGCAACTAGGGTAGCTCTAGGACACCCTCGTTCCCTACCTCGGGCCGATGCCCTCCCCCGGCCTATGCCTCGGCCTCTCGCAACGGGGGGAGAACCTCCTCCCGGGTCTAGAAGGACAGCCGTACACGTCCTCACCATCTGTGAGAGAATAGAAGAAGGAAATTTAGTATACCATCCACTGCATGATAGAAGATGAATAAAGAGTAGTTTCCTAACACCTCATAGCCTCTCGAAGACAAGTATAGACGTCTCCGTACCGATATGCAAGACTCTATTAGGTCTGCCCATCACTTGTAAGACCTACGTGATCCTAGTGCTCTGATACCATATTGCCACGACCCAAGTCCCATTATAGGTTGCGATGGCGCCCAATACCGATGTTAGGCAAGCCAACACTAATCAACTAGTGATTTTTCATTAATTTTAATAAATATCTCCAACACCTTCTTAACTTAAATTTATAGCGTTCGATAAAAAACGAAGGATTTAAGGCAATTTAAATTGATGTGACTAAAAGACGTCATAATTTTATGATTATTATAACCCAAAATAATAGTCTACTAATGTGTGTGCTAGGAACTAGTGTCACAAGTATGTGGGCATCTAGTACAATGTACAAAATATAACTATCCTAGTGCCTGAAACATAATAAACAATGAAAAACAAAAGAGAGACTCCAACACGCTGTCGAATGGCATCAGGCAACTCATCGTGGAATCTCGGTCAAGTATCAGGAACGCGCACCAGACGGGTAGCTAGATGCACCTACCTCAAATCCTGTACAATTAAGTACAGAAGAATAGTATGAGTACATAAACAATATGTACCTAGTAAGTATCCAGTCTAACCTCGAAGAAGTAGTGACGTGGGATCGACTTGACACTCACTAGGGCACATAATAATATGATTCAGTATGACGCTAAGCATGGACGTCATGAATAAATAACAGGTAATAACAGGAAGTGACAAGTCCTTTCATAAATATAAATTTCAGTTTCCATCATTTCATTTAGCAATTCATATTTCAAGACATTTAAAACAGTTCAAATCATAAGAAGTACAAACAAATAGCATGCACAAATAATGCTGAGGCCGTATAGCCGGATCCAACAAAATATTAAAATTTGCACTGCCAGAGGGTCGAACGGCGCGAACCATAGATACATCTATTACCCCACTCGCAAATCATCCATGCGATGCGTCCAAATACAATTAAGCACATCAAACAGGCAAATCAAGAATTCATCAAGAAAGCAATTACCCGAAGATATATCAACTTCTCTTTAACGGTAAAGAAAATGATGTTTAACCATTTAGAAATCCATTTACCAAGTTTGATATGATTTAAGCAATTTAATTTGACAATAAAGTTTCAAGTACGGCAAGTAATGCATGCTTTTGGGTCTTAGACTGCCCGGACTTAAGCATAATAGTAGTTACGCACGGACTCTCGTCACCTTGTGCGTACTTAGCCCCCAAAAATTAGAAACATATATTCAATTATATCGCCTATTTGAATAATTTCCACTTACAAGGTTAGAAAAGAGACTTACCTTACCCTCAAAGCTTACTTTCGAGCTCAAGAATGCTCTCAAACCCCTAAAACTGGAGTCGGAAAATCCAAAACTATTCAAATAGGGTAAAACCTAATCAATATAGGCCCCAAAATTCATACTTCTACTATTAGAGTGATCACCTAACCCAAGTTACAAGATTCCTAAAATCCACCCCCGGGCCCACATGCCCGGATTCCGAAAATGTTTGAAGAAAATCGTTACCCATAGCCTTGTCATAAAAAATATGTGATTTTTACTAGATTCCATAGCAAATCACATGGTAAAACTTCATTTTTATCAAAACCCTAGGCTTTCATCTAAACTCTTGGACTAATGTTTGCAGGTTAATCTACCCACAATATATGTATTTAACTCATGTGTATAGAAATTACTTACCTCAAAGTGCTAAGTGAAAGCCTCATTCAAAAAGCTCTAAAAATCTCCCAAGAGTGGAAGTGAAATGAAATAAATGGCCTAAGTCCCGTATTAAAAGAGCTGGACACAACCCTCTAATGTCGCATTTGTGACACCAGGTTCGCAAATGCGACAAAAGCCTCGCAAATACGAAGCATGGGCCTCCATGGTTGGGTTCGCAAATGCGACCAAAGGGTCGCAAATACGGCTTCTGCTAGGATCGCAAATGCAGCATAAGCGTCGCAAATGCGAATACTGCCTGGGGCGGGCTCCTTCGGAATTGCGAAGCCTTCATCGCAAATGCGAGGTTCGCATTTGCGAACCTTTTCTCGCATTTGCGAGATTTGCCGCAGTTGCAAAGAACACCAAAAAACTGGTGTGTTTTCAACCCCTTCCACACGTCCGAAACTCACCCGAGCCCTCGGGGGTCCACTCTGAATACTCATACAAGTCTAACAACATCATACAAACTTGCCCACGCGATCGAAAGACTGAAATAACATCATAAACTAAGAATCGCCACCCAAAACCAGTGAATCAAAATTAAGAACTTCAATTTCATCATTTCACTTCTAATGCACCGAACTTATACTACTCGAAACGCCACAAGCTTTTGCGTGCAAGTCTTAAATGAAATTACAGAACTATCCCCGGTCTCGAAATTATGTTTGAACCTCGATATCACACAAAACGCGTTCCAAACCACATTTATAGAACTACTAAAACCTTCAAGAATCCAACTTTCACTATTTGTCTCTAAAACGCTCCTGTGTCATTCGAAACCTGCTCGGAACATACCACCAAGTCTGAAATCATTATACGAACCTATTGGAACCGTCAAATCCCGATTCCAGGATCTTTTACTCAAAATGTTGACCGAATTCAAACTTGATCTTTTTTAAGCCAACCTTAAGGAACCAAGTGTTTCGATTCCAACCCGAACTCTTTCAAATCCCGAACCAACCATCCCCGCAAAACATAAATCAGTAAAAACAAGTACGAGAAGTCTTATTTAGGGGTATGGGGTTCTAGAAAGTAAAACGTTTGGTCGGGTCGTTACACATACGACCTCAGCATAATTCATGTGTAAAAATTCTTGGGGTTCTGGTGAAAGAATTGTTTATTTATTTCTTGTTATTGAGTTTTCAGTTGTATTTATGTAATCCATGCTTAATTATAATTTTGGTACGTTATTGTTAGCCCATATTATATGTTGAAATCGACCCCTCGTCACTACTTCTTCGAGCTTAGACTAGATACTTAATGGGTACGCATCGATTTACGTAATCATGCTACAATTGCTGCACATTTTGTGCAGGTACATGTGTGCCTAATGGTCTTTTGGGCGTAGAGGCACGACTATTGCACGAATTTAGGTGAGTTGCATCCCATGTTACGAGTCTGCAGCACATAGAGTCTCCATCAGAGTTATTTACATTCTCCTGTCTAATTTGTATTCCAGACAGATGTTGTATTTTTATCATATTTCCTAGTTGATGATCCAGCACTTGTGACACTAGGTTTTGGGGGTTCCTACTAGATGTTTAGTATGGTAATTCACGTAATTATCATTGTTTCACTGTCACGACCCAATTCTCCCTCCCACTGTGTCTCGTGACGGCACCTAGTATAGACGACTAGGTAAGCCTAATCATCAAGGATAATTAAAGACAAGTAGAAATAGGAGAAATTGAAATAAGACCACAATAACAATCGATGCCGCTCGGCATTTACAACTTAATTTACCCAAGACCCGGAATATCACCAAACATCACAAGCTATACTCTACAGCTCAATATACAAACTAGAAAAATGACAGTGTATTCTCATCTACAAGTCCTAATATCACTAGGATAGGAGGGGGACTCGGAAGCTTTGCGGACGCTGCAGAATATACCTCAAAGTCTCCAATCGCCTGTTGGTGAACTAGCTACAGTATGGCGCACTGGTACCTGGATCTGCACATGGGAAACACATGCGCAGAAGGGTGTGAGTACTCCACATTCGGTACCCAGTAAATGTCGAGCCTAACCCCAGTAAAGTAGTGACGAGGTCAGGTTGAGGCTCTACTGAGTTTGCAAAAATAACAGATAGAATTAACAGTTAAGTAAAGGAGTAATAGTTAAAGGAAATTAAGGTAAAGAATGAGTATAAAAGATTCAATAACCTTCAACCCAGCACAACAACAACTCAATAAATAATTGCGCAATGCAATCCAAGGGAAAGTCTCAAGTCTCGGCCCGCAGTCCCAATGTATGCGATGCAATGCAAGGGAAAGTCTCAGGTCTAAGCCCGCAATCCCAATGAATGCGATGCAATGCAAGGGAAAGTCTCAGGTCTAAGCCCGCAGTCCCTATATATGCGATGCAATGCAAGGGAAAGTCTCAGGTCTAAGCCCGCAGTCCCTATGTAACTATGCCATGCGATGCAAGGGAAAGTCTTAGGTCTAAGCCCGCAGTCCCTATATAACTATACCATGCGATGCAAGGGAAAGTCTCAGGTCTAAGCCCGTAGTCCCTATATAACTATATCATGCGATGCAAGGGAAAGTCTCAAGTCTAAGCCCGCAGTCCCTATGTAACTACACAATGCAATGTACATATCCATTATAGCGCAATTCAAAGGTTTTTGAGAAAAACAGTTGGAAACTATGGAAGAAAAGTACGTAACCAGTTCTCAAATATTAGTAACGAGTGGAAAACAAATCAGGTAAAATCGATTGTCATGATAAAATCTTAAGTTGTTACTCAGCTCAACCAGTAACGGTAATAGTAGAATTCAAAATGAGGCATATCGTAGAAGGAATCACGGAAATATAGTGAAAATATCCCATGCATGTGCTCGTCACTCACGTACACGGGGCTTTATAGTAAAAACCTGTTAGAAATGTCTAAGGGAAATTCCCCAACACAGAGTTAGGCAAGCCACTTACCTCGACTGTGCATATCAACCGATAATCACACTTTTGCCAAGAGTATCCAACTCCGGGTGGCCCAAATCTATACAATTTGATTACATGATGTAAATATCATTTCAAGAATTCAAACTAACTAATTAATTCGGAACTAATACGTGAAATTAGAAAAATTTCCAAAACTCCCCTCGGGCCCACGTCTCGGAATTGGATAAAATTTACATTTTTCGAACCCTTATTAACTCACGAGTCTAACCATATGAAAATCTCTCAAATCGGAGGTCAAATACCCAATCAAAAACCCAAAGTTTGGTTTAAGAAGTTTCTTCCAAATGTTCCAAATTTCTACTCAATAATCTCGAATTTAAGGGTGGGATTTAAGATTAGAATCATGGAAGATAACCTATGATGGTTAGAAATCACTTACCTTGAATACCCAAGCAAAATCCCCTCAGGAATCGCCTCTCCTGAGCTCCCACAATTCAAAATCGTGAAAATAGCATAAACCCTCGGATTTTTGGAATAAACACACAGGGATCTCGCACATGCGGTCCCTTTCACCGCACCTGCGGAAAATTCAATCGTAGGTGCGGAAGTCACTTAAGATCGACTGGGGCTGCACCTGCGGTTGGTCGCGCCTGCGGTTCCGCACCTGCTGGACCCAGGTCGCACCTGCGACCACTGGTCAACCTCCCCCACCATCGCACCTGCGACCACCCTATCGCACCTGCGGGAAACCTTCGCAGGTGCGAAAACAGCAGAAGGAGCCTGGTTCAGCAATTTGCCAAGTTCCAAATTCTTCCATTAAGCGTCCGAAACAACTCTGAGGCCCGCAGGAGCTTAACCAAAACCACCAACTGATCCCAATACCCTATCCAAACTTGGTCGAGCCTTAAAAACACATCCTATAACATCAAAATACTCAAATATTCATAGATTCAAGCCTAAGAACTTAGAAATTTCTAAGAATTCACATTCGACGCCGAACCACGTCTAAACTCGTCCGAATGATCTCAAATTTTACACACAGGTCAAAAATGACATTCCGGACCTATTGTCACTTTAGGAATTCCATTCCGAGTCCGATACCAAAATCTCACCTATTGGCCGAAATCGCCGAAATTCTAACTTTCGCCAATTCAAGCCTAAATCTACATCTGACCTCGAAAATACATTTTGAACACGTTCCCAACCCTGAAATCACCCAACGGAGTTTACGGAATTCCATTCCGGATCCGTTTTCACACAGTTCTCGCTACAACCCAATTTCTAAGGGTGAAACTCATCTTAAAGGAATATATGTCCAAAAACACTCCAATTAACATCACTCAACGCTCCAACACGTTCCATTAACATAATAAGACATAGGAGAAACAATTATTAAGGGATCGGGGCACTAACTCTCAAAACGACCGACATGTTCGTTACATTCTCCCCATCTTAAGAAAATCGTTCGTCCTCGAACGAGTATAGAAACATACCTGAAGTTGTGAATAGATGAGGGTACTGACTCCACATGTCCTGCTCGGTCTCCCAAGTCGCCTCCTTGACCGGATGACCCATCCACTATACCTTGACTGAAGCAATATCCTTTGACCTGAGCTTTCTCACCTGCCTGTTAAAAATGGCCACAGGCTCCTCAACATAGGATAAATCCTTGTCCAACCGAACTGAGCTGAAATCCAAAACATGAGTCGGATCACCGTGATACTTTCGGAGCATGGAAACGTGGAATACCGGATGAACACCTGCTAGGTTGGGAGGCAAAGCCAACTCATAAGCAACCTCCCCAACCGGCCGTAGCACCTCAAAAGGGCCAATGAATCTCGGACTCAGCTTACCCTTCTTCCCAAATCTCATGACGCCCTTCATAGGTGATACCCGAAGCAACACCCAATCACAAGCCATGAATGATAAATCACGAACCATCCGGTCTGCACAACTCTTCTGCCTGGACTGAGCTGTGCGAAGCCTATCCTGAATCACTCTCACCTTGACCAAGGCATCCTGGACCAAATCTGTACCCAACAATCGGGCCTCGCCCTGCTCAAACCATCCTACGAAGGACCGACACCGCCTACCATATAAGTCCTCAAACGGCGCCATCTGAATGTTGGACTGGTAGCTGTTATTATAAGCAAACTCTGCAATAGGTAAGTACTGATCCCATGATCCTCCAAAATCCATCACACAAGCACGGAGCATATCCTCCAGAATCTGAATCGTACGCTCGGACTGTACGTCTGTCTGGGGGTGGAATGATGTACTGAGATCAATCTGGGTACCCAACTCACTATGCATGGCTATCCGAAAATGCGAGGTGATCTGAGGACCTCGGTCTGAATTAATAGATACCGGCACACCGTGCAACCAGACTATCTCCCGCATGTAGATCTGGGCCAACCTCTCAAAAGAATATGTAGTCAATACTAGAATGAAATGGGCTGACTTGGTCAACCGGTCCACAATCACCCAAATAGCATCATACTTCCTGAAAGTCCGAGGAAGTCCAACCACAAAATCCATGGTGATCCGCTCCCACTTCCACTCTGGAAGCCTCATTTGCTGAAGTAATCCTCCCGGTCTCTGATGCTCACACTTGACCTGTTGACAATTGAGGAATCTGGCTACGAACTCCACTATATCCTTTTTCATCCTCCTCTACCAATAGTGCTATCTCAAATCCTGACACATCTTCGCAGTACCAGGATGAATGGAGTACCGCGAGCTATGAGCCTCCTGAAGAATCAACTCCCGAAGTCCATCTACATTAGGCACACAAATACGGTTCTACAGTCTCAACATACCATCATCATCTATGGTCATATCTCTGACACCATCCCGATGAACTCTATCCCGAAGAGCCCGAAGGTCGGGATCATCATACTGGCGCTCCCGAATGCGGTCATAAAGGGAAGATTGAGCAACAACACACGCAAATACCCGGTGAGGCTCAGAAAGGTCCAACCTCATGAACTAACTGGCTAAGGACCGAACATCCAAGGCTAAGGGCCTCTCAACTGCACGAAGATATGCCAAGCTACCCAAACTCTCCGCCCGACGACTCAGGGTGTCGGCCACCACATTAGCTTTTCCCGGATGGTATAATATAGTGATGTCATAATCCTTGAGTAACTCCAACCACCTCCTATGACCCAAATTGAGGTCCTTCTGCCTGAAAATGTGCTGCAAACTGTGGTGATCCATATATATCTCACATGGAACACCGTATATATAATGACGCCATATCTTCAGGGCGTGAACAATTGCTGCCAACTCAAGATCGTGAACAGGGTAATTTTTCTCAACTATCTGGACACGTAGGCAATCACTCTACCGTCCTGCATCAACACCGCTCCGAAACCAATCCTCGAAGCATCACAATAGACCGTATAGGACCCCGAACCGGTAGGTAGCACTAACTCTGGAGCTGTAGTCAGGGCTGTCTTGAGCTTCTGAAAGCTCTCCTCACACTCCTCGGTCCAAATAAAAGTTGCACCCTTCTGGGTCAATCTAGTCATGGGTGCTGAAATGGATGAAAATCCCTCCACGAAATGGAGATAATACCCAGCCAAACCAAGGAAACTGCGGATCTTAGTAGCTGAAGGCGGTCTGGGCCAACTCTGCACTGCCTCCACCTTCTTCGGATCTACCTTGATCCCATCCGAAGATACAACATGGCCTAAGAATGCCACCGAATCAAGCCAAAATTCACACTTAGAGAATTTGGCATACAACTTCTTCTCTCTCAAGGTCTGGAGTACGGTCCTCAAGTGCTGCTCATGGTCCTCCCGGGATCGAGAATATACCAAAATGTCATCAATGAATACAATAACGAAGGCATCAAGATAAGGCCAAAATACGTTGTGCATCAGGTGCATGAAAGTTGCTGGGGCATTGGTCAGCCCGAATGACATAACCAAGAAGACGTAATGACCATATCTAGTCCTGAAAGAAGTCTTCGGGATATCCAACTCCCGAATCTTCAACTGATGGTAGCCCGAATGAAGATCAATCTTGGAGAATACCCTGGCAACCTGTAACTGGTCAAACAAATCATCAATACGAGGCAATGGGTACCTGTTCTTCACTGTCACCTTATTCAACTGTCTGTAATCAATGCACATCCGCATCGTCCCATCCTTCTTTTTCACAAATAGCACCGGAGCACCCCAAGGTGATACATTGGGCCTGATGAACCCCTTATCAAGCAATTCATGTAACTGTTCCTTCAACTCCTTCAACTCAGAAGGAGCCATGCGATAGGGAGGGATGGAGATAGGCTGAGTGTCTGGCAAGAAGTCAATGCTGAAGTCAATGTCTCTGTCGGGCGGCATACCCGGAAGGTCAGCTGGAAAAATATCGGGATAGTCCCTCATAATTGGGACTGAATCAACTGTAGGGGTCTCAGCACTAACGTCCCTCACATAGGCCAAATAAGCATCACACCCCTTTGCAACCATCCGTTGAGCCTTAAGAAAAGAAATGACCCGGCGAGGAGTATACTCTAGTGAACCCCTCAACTCTAACCTCTGAAATCCTGGCATAGCCAGCGTCACGGTCTTAGCGTGACAGTCAAGAATAGCATAGTGGGGAGATAGCCAATCCATACCCAAGATAACGTCGAAATATACCATGCTAAGTAATAACAAATCAGCCCTGGTCTCTAGACCACTGATAACAATCAAACATGACCAATATACATGGTCCACGACAAGGGAATCTCCCACAGAAGTAGAAACATATACGGGGGAACTCAAAGAATCCCGAGATATCCCCAAATGTGGAGCAAAGTAAGAAGACATGTATGAATATGTGGAACCTGGATCAAATAATATTGATGCATCCCGTTGACAAATGGGGACAATACCTGTGATAACCCTGAAACAATGGCCTCGGATCGAGCTGGAAGGGCATAGTATCTGGCCTGACCTCCCCCTCTAGGACGACCTCGTCCTCCCTGACCTCTACCTCGAGCTGCCTGAGATGGTGAGGTAGCAGCTGGGGTTGGACGAATAGCTAGGGGACCTGGTGGAAGGCGTGGAACCTAATAAGTAACCCTGGGTCAATCCTTGATCATATGCCTAGGGTCACCACATCCAAAACCACCGCTCTGAGGATGCGGTGGTTGCTGTTGACTCAGAACTAGTCTGCTGGACTGGCCAGTGATAGAACCTCGAGTTGAAGGCACCTGAGATATTGGTGGTGCATAAAAAGGCTACCGAGGTCTGGGAGGAGCTGGAATATCACTGGCTGCTGGAAGGGCTGAATTAATGGGGCGACTCACAAAACCCCTACCATGGCGTGCTGCAGGTGCACGAACTCCTGAAAAATGACCTGTTTCTCGAGACCTCTTGGCCTCTCTCTCCTCCCTGTCCCGGCCAACATACTCTCAATCCTCCTAGAAATGCTCACGGCCTGCTGGTAAGTAATGTCTGTCTCCAACTCTCTGTCCATGCTAGTACGAATGATAGGATGGAGCCCCTCCTCTCTCTCTGACAGTAGAAACCAAAGCTGGCGCATGCCGTGCCAAGTCACTGAACCGGACCGTATACTCTGACACGGTCATAGTACCCTGGCACAGCTTCCTAAACTCCGCACGCCAAGGATCCCTGAGACTCTTAGGGACAAACTCAAGCAAAAACATCTCTGAAAACTGAGCCCAAGTAAGTGAGGCTGCCTCGTCCGAACTTCTAAGCTCAAATGCACGCCACCACTGATAGGTTGCTCCTCTAAACTGAAAAGTAGTGAAAGAAACCCTACTCGTCTCTACAATACCCATATTACGAAAGATGCGATGACACTCCTCCAGAAAACCCAGAGCATCATCTGAAGCCAATCCGCTAAAATCAGGTGGGTGGTACTTCTTGTACCTCTCAAGATGGAGCTGCTCAGACTCAGATACAGCTGCTCTGGCCTCATGCTGAACTGGAGCTGCATGAGGCATGGGGATATACTCTGGAACCTTCCCCATATGAACCCTCTGCTCAGGAGTACGGGCTGCGGGAGTCTGTGTCCCTTCCCCGGCCTGGGATGTAGCTGGGGCTATCGGGAGTAGCCTCGCCTGAGACAGAGTACTGAAAGCACTCATAAACTGGGCCAAAGTCTCTTGGAGGGCTGGAGTGAAAGTAGGGACCTCCGGTGCCCCTCCAACTGCGCCTGCTGAGGGATCCTCTGCCACTTCTCTAGCCGGTGCTCGGGTTGCACCGCGTGCTCGTCCTCTACCCCGAACCCTGCCTCTAGTGGCTCTGGCTGGGGGCTCGGGTGCTTGATCGTCAGTAAGTCCGGTGCGAGTGCGAACCATCTGTAAGCAAGAATAGAATAGAGTTTAAGAGTTTCGATAATAGTGACCAGCATGCGAAGAGATTCCAAGAAGTATGATTGTTCTTAACAGTTACATAGCCTCCCGAAGATAAGTACAGACGTCTCCGTACCGATCCGCGAGACTCTAATAAACCGGCTTGTGATGTTGTGACTCCTATGAACCTATACGCTCTGATACCAACTTGTCATGACCCAATTCTCCCTCCGACTAGGTCTCGTGACGGTACCTAGTCTAGACGACTAGGTAAGCCTAATCATCAAGGATAATTAAAGATAACAAGTAGAAATAGGAGAAATTGAAATAAGACCACACTAACAATCGATGCCGCTCGGCATTTATAGCTTAATTTACCCAAGACCCGGAATATCACCAAACATCACAAGCTATACTCTACGGCTTAATATACAAACTGGAAAAATGACAGTGTATTCTCATCTACAAGTCCTTACTATACTAGGATTCGAGGGGGACTCGGAAGCTCTACGGACGCTGCAGAATATACCTCAAAGTCTCCAATCGCCTACTGGTGAACTAGCTAAGGTATGGCGCACTGGTACCTGGATCTGCACATGGGAAACACATGCGCAGAAGGGCGTGAGTACTCCACATTCGGTATCCAGTAAGTGCCGAGCCTAACCCCAGTCAAGTAGTGACGAGGTCAGGTTGAGGCTCTACTGAGTTTGCCAAAATAACAGATATAATTAATTTTTAAGTAAAGAAGTAATGGTTAAAGGAAATTAAGGTAAAGACTGAGTATAAATGATGCAATAACCTTCAACCCATCACAACATCAACTCAATAAATAATCGCGCAATGCAATGCTAGGGAAAGTCTCAGGTCTCGGCCCGCAATCCCAATGTATGCGATGCAATGCAAGGGAAAGTATCAGGTCTAAGCCTGCAGTCCCGATGTATGCGATGCAATGCAAGGGAAAGTCTCAGGTCTAAGCCCCTAGTCCCTATATATGCGATGCAATGCAAGGGAAAGTATCAGGTCTAAGCCTGCAGTCCCGATGTATGCGATGCAATGCAAGGGAAAGTCTCAGGTCTAAGCCCCTAGTCCCTATATATGCGATGCAATGCAAGGGAAAGTCCCAGGTCTAAGCCCGCAGTCCCTATGTAACTATACCATGCGATGCAAGGGAAAGTCTCGAGTCTAAGACCGCAGTCCCTATATAACTATACAATGCGATGCAAGGGAAAGTCTCAGGTCTAAGCCCACAGTCCCTATATAAATATACCATGCGATGCAAGGGAAAGTCTCAGGTCTAAGCCTGCAGTCCCTATGTAACTATACAATGCAATGTACATATCCATTATAGCGCAATTCAAAGGTTTTTGAGAAAAACAGTTGGAAATTATGGAAGAAAAGTACGTAACCAGTTCTCAAATATTAGTAACGAGTGGAAAAAAAATCAGGTAAAATCGATTGTCATGATAAAATCTTAAGTGGTTACTCAGCTCAACCAGTAACGGTAATAGTAGAATCCAAAATGAGGCATATCGTAGAAGGAATCACGGAAATATAGTGAAAATATCCCATGCACATGCTCGTCACCTCACGTACACGGGGCTTTATAGTAAAAACCAGTTAAAAATGTCTAAGGGAAATTCCCCAACACAGAGTTAGGCAAGCCACTTACCTCGACTGTGCAAATCAACCTATAGTCACGCTCTTGCCACGGGTATCCAACTTCGGGTGACCCAAATCTATACAATTTGATTACATAATGTAAATATCATTTCAATAATTCAAACTAACTAATTAATACGAAACTAATACGTGAAATTAAAAAAATTGACCAAAACGCCCCTCGGGCCCACGTCTCGAAATCGGATAAAATTTACATTTTTCGAACCCTTATTCACTCACGAGTCTAACCATATGAAACTCTATCAGATCGAAGGTCAAATACCCAATTAAAAACCCATGATGGTTAGAAATCACTTACCTAGAATACCCAAGCAAAATCCCCTTAGGAATCGCCTCTCGTGAGCTCCCACAATTCAAAATGGTGAAAATAACATAAACCCTCGGATTTTTGGAATAAATACACAGGGATCTCGCACCTGCGGTCCCTTTCACCGCACATGTGGTACCGCACCTTCGGTCCCTTTCACCGCACATGTGGTACCGCACCTTCGGAAATTCCATCGCAGGTGCGAAAGTCACTTAAGATTGACTAGGGTCGCACCTGCGGTCGTTTGGTCGCGCCTGCGGTTCCGCAACTGCGGGATCCAGGTCGCACCTGCGACCACTAGTCAACCTCCCCCACTATCGCACATGCAACCACCCCATCGCACTTGCGTGATCGCACCTACGGGAAACCTTTGCAGGTGCGAAAACACCAGAAGGAGCCCGGTTCAGCAATTTGCCAAGTTCCAAATTCTTTCGTTAACCATCCGAAACAACCCTGAGGTCCCCAGGACCTCAACCAAAACCACCAACTGATCTCAATACCCTATCAAAACTTGGTCGAGCCTTAAAAGCACATCGCATAGCATCAAAATACTTAATTATGCATAGATTCAAGCCTAAGAACTTCGGAATTTCTAAGAATTCACATTCGACGCCGAACCACGTCTAAACTCGTCTGAATGACCTCAAATTTTGCACACACGTCAAAAATGAAATTCTGGACCTGCTGTCGCTTTCAGAATTCCATTCCGAGTCTGATATTAGAATCTTACCTATCGGCTGAAATCGCCAAAATTCTAACTTTCACCAATTCAAGCCTAAATGTACATCCGACCTCGAAAATACATTCTGAACATGCTCCCAACCCCGAAATCCCCCAACGGAGTCGACGGAATTCCATTCCGGATCCGTCTTCACAAAACTCCCACTACAACCCAATTTCTAAGGTTGAAACTAATCTTAAAGGACTATGTCCAAAAACACTCCAATTAACATCACTCGACGCTCTGACACGTTCCATTAACATAATAAGACATAGGAGAAACGGTTATTAGAGGATCGAGGCGCTAACTCTCAAAAAGACCGACCTGGTCGTTACATTCACACTGTAAATTTTATTTCATAATATTTAATTAATGGAGATTATGATCTCAAAAGGAGTAAAAATGGGTAATTAAGCGGATCAGCCATCGTTGGCTTGCCTGACGGCACTACTAGACGCCATCTTGATTTATAGTGGATTTTGGACCGTGGCAACATAATTCTTACAAGTATGACTATTACTATTTCTTTTTCTAGAGTATGTTGTGTATAATGATGTCGAGGAAATTGTTCAACACTGATTTCTATTTAAATTGCAGGATTTTGATAGATAAAAGTTGGAATGCCCAAATATTCCAGTTAGCAGACAAATGTTTTCCCTGGGGTACACTTTCAAGGCAGAGCCCTGTTAAGCATTCACAGAAAAATTTGAGTTTAAGGTCTCATATTCCGACAAATATTAGAGGTGTGGTTTCGAAGGATATCAGTGGCATCGTTAACAAAGACATTCATGAGGCTGCCGAGGTTCTTAATTTTGTGTATGTAGCAATGTTTTAAAAGGCGGTGGCGTGAGGCGAGGCATTTTACCTCTGACGAGGCGAGACGTAAGCCCTGAGACATGAGGCGTAAGTCCCACGGATCTTTAAATTTTACTAATTTCAACAATTTTAAGATAGTACAAAATAAAAAATAATTATAAAAATTACATTAAAATTACAAATTTATACTAACAAATAATTTACTTAAAATATTTATAAATTATAATTCAACTATGAATAATAAGAAAAGTATGACATTATCATAATATGCAAATTAGTTGCAACGTCATTACTACTAACTTCAAAAGTAATGTATTCGATGCGAAATCTTATATGTATCTCTTAAGGAGTAATGAATCTTGAAAGAATTTCGATATTTGATATTTTTTTAAAATACTTCTTTTATTTAATATGCTTTCTATTTGAAAGAGAAGTTATATAAGAGCATAATTCACAGTTTAAATATGATTCTCTAGCATCAGTTATTTTTAAGTTTCAACAAGTTAATAAAGTGGCACGTAATTCACCATAGTATACCATGATAACTAATTATTTGTAAATAGTTGCTAGCTAACACCTGTTGCGCCTCCTTTTTCCCCAAGCACTCCTTTCGGGGCCAGTTTAAAAGGGTTTATGACATTGGTTGGGACAACTTGTTCCTTCTGGGAAGGGGGTTTGCATATTTGAAGAGTCGCCACCTAATGATTTTTAAGGTGCGTTAGGGCACCTATCAGAAGTTCATTTACCACTATGTTCGATAACTAAAGACAGGGTAAGTGCTTGAAATTATCCCAAGGGGAAGGTCTTAGGCACCCCTCAGGATCCACAAGTGTGGTTCCCGGCAAAGTAGCTCTTGTGAATTTTGTACAATTATCAAATAAACAAATATGGTTCAAATAATAGGGGATTTTAGTCTAAGTACACATAGATTTAAAAACAGTTGATGGAGAACTAGATTTTGAAAAGAATTATAATCTAAGCATGTTTATGGGAGTAAAGGGGTATCCTAGGTTTGTTTATAATATGGATCACATCAATGCAATACCCAGTATGACACTCCTCAAAGAGGGGCTACACGTGGTATTAACGCACCGGTCATCATATCCACATCTACCATTTCCCACCCCGTAAAGGTAATTAAAGAGAGTGTTGGTCTCGACCTGTCACGACCCAAATCCTAATTCAGGTCACGATGGCGCCCAACAACGGGGGTTAGGCAAGCCGATATAACCTTCCCTAAGTGATACCTGTCCCATTCGATCAAACAAGTCAATAATTACTAGTTTAAAACAACTAACATGATACTAGCCTTGAGTGAAGGTAAAATCATAGTAAATACAAGGTCGAAATAAGACACATACATGGTTATACAACCAAAAACCCAAAAATATATATACCGCATGTGTGCCAGGAACTAGTGTCACGAGTCTCACGGGCAACTACTGAATATACAACAACTGAAATATAAATACAGAGCCTCAGTCTGAACAAAAGACAGAGACACTATGACAAGAAACTCCAGGGTGCTACCAGGAAGTCGCAAAGAAGGACAACTCACCGTGAAGTATAGCCACTCGGTCAATATCTAGCACTAGACTGATAATCAGGCGTACCAGCCTCCGGACATGTACAGTCAAGTACAGAAAAGAAAAGAAAGTGCAGCATGAGTACATATTAAATAATATGTACCCAGTGAGTATCCCGTCTAAAATCGAAGAAGTAGTGAAGAGAAGTCGACTAGATACTCACTAAGGTCCAGCAACATAACGTAGAACAGATAAGACTAAAGCAATAGGCATGCGAAACAGTAAGCAGCAAGTATAGGAACACATAATGTAACACAGTAAGAGCACCAAGTACCAATTCCTCTTATCCAACAATACCTTGCCAATACTATCATATGTAAACCAGACTCAAGTGTACATGTACCGACACGGACAAGACAACCGGCCGGAGTCATAAGGTAGGTCATAAGGACTGAGGTCATAAGCTCCCCACGATCGCGAATCATACTTGCGACTCGTGTGCTGACTCGATAGTAATAAGCTCCCCACGATCGCGCATCATACATGCGACTCGTGTGTTGGTTCGATAATAATAAGCTCCCCACGATCGCGCATCATGCCTGCGACTCGTGTGCTGACTCAATAATAATCATCTCCCCACGATCGCGCATAATATATGAGGCTCGTGTGCTGACTCGATAATAATAAGCTCCCCATGATCGCGCATCATGCTTGCGACTCGTGTGCTGACTCGATAATAATAAGCTCCCCACGATCGCGCATCATGCCTGCGACTCGTGTGCTGACTCGATAATAATAAGCTCCCCACGATCGCGCATCATGCCTGCGACTCGTGTGGTTACTCGATAATAATAATCTACCACGATCGCGCATCATGCCTGCGACTCGTGTGCTGACTCGATAATAATAATGTTTACATATAGGTACCTACGGGTACCGACTCGACTGTGAACTCAACAGGATTATGTCAATATCATATCACTGATAGCCAATTAAGATTTACCTCATCATATTTTTACCTCTTCCATATCATTTCAACAATAAACACAGTTTATAATACATATAATGGTTCAAATAAGGCACAAAATGGCATGCTCGTGGGTCCTATGTCTACCCGACATAGCAATATAGTCACCACGTACGGACTCTCGTCACTTGGTACGTACGCGCCCCCCTCAACATGTACACATAGCAAACAAGGAACCTACGGGGACATTTCCCCCTTACAAGTTTGGAATGGAGACTCACCTCGTGACGATATCACCCCTCGGGTCAAGGACGCGCCCGAATCTCCAAAATCTACACCCGAGAACTCGCAACTAGACAATCATGGTATAATTGAATTAATTTAGGTTCCAAGAAGAATAATTAACAAGAAATCTTAAATTTAAGCATTCTTGACCATTTCCAGAATTTCAACCCCAGGCCCACACGTTTGGATTTCGAAAATTCTTGAAGGAATCACCTACCCGAAGTCTAAGGATCGAAGTTATGTGATTTATACAAGGATTCATAGCCTCAAATGAATAATTCACCAATTTATTTAAAGCCCTAGAATTGCTATCCAAAGTTTATGATTTTTTTTATTCTTTAGGAATTAAACAAGTTGAATTCTATGCATAATAGTGAAAAATAGAAGAGAATTACTTACCTCTACAAAGGGTGGTCGTGGGAGGTGCTGCTCAAACTTGGATGCTCTCTAATGGAGGTTGATGGTGGATAAAAATGAAGAAAACCCGTATTTTTGGACATTTAAAGGGGCTGGCAACAGTGATTTCCGCACCTGTGACCTTGGGACCGCAGGTGCGGTCTCGCACCTGCGAGAATAACATTGCCCCTGCGAAAAAAAGGCATGGGGCCCTGGCATCGCACCTGCAGAGAAGGGGTCCGCACCAGCGGTCCCGCTCCTGTGGATGAAGGGCCGCGTTTGCAATGGAGGTCGCACCTGCGAAGGCTGGACCGCAGGTGCGGTCACAATAGAAATAGCTGCACCAGCCATGGTTTTTGCTGGTTTTTGGCCTCGTGCGGGGTCCGGGAGGAACCTGGGCCTACCCGAGCCCCCGTCAAAACATACCAATAGGTCTCAAATAATTATACGGACTAGGTCGAGCCTACGAAACACTCATAACATCGCTAAAACTCAAAATCGCCCTCCAAAACCCTTGAAATCATAACTTAATAACTTTGAAATTTCTAGAATTCATTTCATGGCGCTGAACGGGTCTATACTACTCGTAATCACCTCAAATTTTGCAGACAAGTCATAAATGACTATACGGAACTATTCCCGGTCCTGAAATTCCGTTCGGAACTCGATAGCATAAAGTCTCATTTCAAGCCAAATTCCAAACTTAAGGAAATCCTGATATCCATTTCGGGCGCCGAAACGCTCCCGGGTCATCAGAAACCCGAGCCGAACATACGCCCATGTCCGAAATCACTGTACGGAGCTACTGGAGCTGTCAGAACTGGATTCCGAGGTCGTTTGCTCAAACTGTTGACCGAAGTCAAACTTGGCCAAATAGGCCAGCCTTAAGGAACCAAGTGTTCCTAAACCATCTAATTCATTCCCAAATCCCGAACCACCCGCTCTCGCGAGTCATAAAGCACAAATAGTCTCTATGGAAGGTTTCATTTAAGGAAACGGGATCCTAACATGCGAAACGACCGGCTGGGTCATATGCAGCAGTTATCCATAATTGTAGAAGCATATCAGAAACACAATGAACTGAAGCAACAATAGAAACATGTTGGTTTGAGAACTGAATTGAATTAGAACATACCAGTGAAGTGAAGGTAGTAACACAAAGTAGGAAATATGAGAGCACAATAGTTAGCCTTGGCTTGCAGCCGGCTAACTTAGAGTAATAGTAAGTAGCACAGAAGAGAGAACAGAAGTTTAATTGCGAGAGAGAGAGAGTTATTGAACCAGTGAGTTCGTGTCCTTCATAATGAAAGAGTGGTGTGTGTGTTTGTATATATATATAGTTTGAAAACAGATGGTAAATAAGGTAAAGTCCATAATAATAAATAAGGGATCAGCATCAATCAACATATAATCAAAGTAAGTACCCCCATTCAATTAAGGAGTCAATTTCAAACGGTAATATACAGACAACAAATAATGAAAGATACCTTATGCGACTGCATATAACATATAAGGAAATAATTTAAGCATAGTACAAGTAATTAGTCTAGGTTCAGAATATTTCAATTAAAGAAATAACATAACAATCCATGTGATAGCATAGTCGACCAAAAATAAGGCAAGGAAATAATTTAAATGTTGAAAAATTAGTAAGGGAATCCTCACAAGAGATCAGTGAGATACTAATTACAGGAAATTAGGGGTTAAACAGGAGTAGTACTGATTCCTGTGAGTACATGAAATAAACATACAATAGGAAAGAAAAATTAGAGATTCTAGTAACAATCACATAGAATCAGGGATTCGAATAGGAATAACATCAATTAAAGTAAATTAGCACAAATTAGATAGACAATAAGCAAGAAGTCAGAAACCTTAGTAGTGAAATCATACGAAATTACGGATTCACATGAATTACAGAGGAAACAATGATGTAAGAGGAAAAGCAATCAGAGACATAGACGAACAACATATGGTAAAATATCGGAGAATCATAAAGCTCATGAGACACAAGCACATATGCAAACATATTATCAAAGACAAAATCATGAACTTAGGGTTTAGGACAAAAAAAATTAGGGGTTTCAACACAACAACTTAGATAAGAGCAAGAAACTTAAATAAATCGCTAAAACACAGTAGGAATCATAGAATGACACTAAAAATCATAGGAAAATCGTATCAGAAGAGGTCATGAAACCCTAGTTTTGAAAACGAAGAGTCATTTTAGAGAAAATCGGAGAATCTTTGAGAAAACAACGAAATAGCTCAGAATATACACAGATCTATCATACATCTAAAATAATCGGAAAGTTTTAAGAGCTAACACTTTAGGGTTTTTGAGAGATAACCAAAAGGGAAGGAAAATCATCTAAAGAACCACTGTATCTAGCAAAAACTGAAGAAATATTACTCGGACAGCCGGAGATGACCATAAAATGGCATAAAAGGCCATAGGTGGGAGTTGAACCACTCCAGGATCTCTTAGGGGCCTCATGACAATGTCAAACCGACGTGGGGTGAAGCAGAGGCTAGGAGATAGTGAGAGGTCATGGTTTCCAACGAGAGAGATGGCCGGAGAAGATGGACAGAGTCCATCGGAGAGGAGGGAAGGTGGAAGGTTCTAGAGAGAACCAGAGAGAAATAGAGAGAATGTGAGTGAAATGGAACGGGAGGAAATTAATTGGGGGGGGGGTAGTCATTAGGGGGTTATTAATGGTAAGGGTTAATCTGGGACGTTGATTTGAAATAATCAACGTCTCAGATGGAATGGGGGATGGGGTCGGGTGATGTGTGAATTGGGCTTAGGTTGTTTGGGCTAGTTAATTGATTTGGGGGTCTGGGTAGATTAGGCTTAAATTAGAATTAAGAGTGGCTATTTATTTAATACCCGTTTAAAATAGATAAAATAATTTATAATAATAGCTAATAATTATATAAAATTAAATTAAGTCTAAATAGGTGAAGTTAAGGTTATTAGCTAGTATTTAAAATAGAAAATGATTGATTATTGAATTAAAATAGCACAAAAATGTATAATTAGGCTATAATTGCTAAGTCATTGCAATTATGGCCAAATAATGCCAATTTGGCTAATTTGTAAAATAATTAAATCCTAATTGGATCAAAATGATATATTAAGCTAAGAAATGTTTAGAAATTATTTGTAGTGAATGTTTTCTTCGGACGATTAAGGATGACATCCTCAGACAATGATGTCCGGGGCCATGGGTTGCTTGATGCAAGATTCGCAGGCCATGAAATGATGTTCTTGTTCCATGAGGATGGTGCCTCCGAACCATGATGCCTTTGAATAATGATATGAAAAATTTGAAAGAGATCCTCAGGCCATGGCATGGTGTTCTCGGGCCATGAAGATGGTGCCTCCGAACGATGACGCCTTTGGATAAGTAGGCGATATTTCAGCCCATGAAGATGAAATAGTATGATGCTGACAAGACAGAGCTTAGTCTTGCAAATTGAAAAGCAGAGCTTAGCCCGAAAGGAATGTGAAGTAAATAATACTTGAGACAACGTTTAGTATCGAAAAGTAGATTGGAGGCAGATCTTAGCCTCGGAAGGCAGAAAAGTACCCTTATGCAAAGGGAGGTAAACCTCAGAAGGCAGAATGGTAGCCTTATGCAAATGGATGGAGACAGTGCTTAGTCTCGGAAGGTAGAATGGTAGCCTTATGCAAATGGATGGAATGCAGATGGAGGTAGAGCTTAACCTCGGAAGGCAGAATGATAGCCATATGCAAAAATGCAGATGCAGATGGAGACAGTGCTTAGTCTCGGAAGGCAGAATGGTAGCCTTATGCAAGATGGAATGCAGATGGAGGTAGAGCTTAACCTCGGAAGGCAGAATGATAGCCATATGCAAAAATGCAGATGCAGATGGAGACAGTGCTTAGTCTCGGAAGGCAGAATGGTAGCCTTATGCAAGATGGAATGCAGATGGAGGTAGAGCTTAACCTCGGAAGGAAGAATGGTAGCCTTATGCAAAAATGCATATGCAGATAGAGACAGTGCTTAGTCTAGGAAGGCAGAATGGTAGCCTTATGCAAAGATTAAATAAAGGACAATAGAAGTTCTTAGTTGACCGTCACGCCCCAAAGTCGAGGGACGAGACCGGCGCCTGACTAGATAAACCCAGTCAAGCGGACCTGGATTGCCCTTCCTACCCAACGTATTTCTCCGTGTTCATAACATACATTATTCCATATGAATTAGTCATTTCAGATTCAAAGTTCAACTTACAACACGATTCCATTTTTCCTCCTTTAAATTTCAACAATAGATAATCCAAAGCATACAAGTTACATACAGCATTTCTGATTTGCGATCCACAATTACGAGTGAGTACATTTACCGCCCAAAATATACATAAGTACAACCCACACAGTGTCTACAGAGCCTCTAAGAGTACTAGGAGTTTTGCATAAACTTGTCGGAAACAAGGCCCCAGCTATACCTTTCACAACATAAGCAAAAGAGAATGGTGTAGTACAGACACGGCCCCGAGAGGAAATGGGGCTCACCAGAACTGCTGAGAAGATGAGGAGGAGACACCACTAACAGCGGTCTAAGCTACCTGCTATGGAACCACCTACATTCATATAAAAGATGTAGCGCCCCCGGCAAAAGGGACGTTAGTACTGTGGAATAGTACTAGTATGTATGAACAAACTTTACTCTAAGTAAAATCAAACAATACACAGATAGGAGACTGTTAAAGGAACCAACAAATAGTGCACATAGATACAGAAACAACACAATTGAGAGTTTCACAGATTCTTATTTCAACACAATCATATTACACCCTTATTCCTTCTCATCAATCCAACCTTATTACTCCTGTTGCGGCGCGCAACCCGATCCCACCGGACAATCACATTTCAGCCTTATTGCATTATGTTGTGGCGTGCAACCCGATCCCACCGTACAATTTACATTCCACCCTTGTTACCTCTCTACCCTTATTACTTTGTGTTGCGGCGTGCAACCCGATCCCACCGTACAATCACTTTTAATAGAAACAATAGCAGCCCATAATTCACTCACAAGGCCTCTTATCATCAGGAGTACAATTTCATAACAACCAAACAATCATGTGTTCACAATAGTCTTTATCAATCAATAATTCAATCACAAGGATTTCTATCAACAAACATATAAATTCATTACGACCAACAATCCGTATGAAGTCAAGCCACAATAAAACTTACCAAACAATGAGTCATACCCGATATTACCATGGTTATGTAGTTCAATTAAATCAATTCACATCTCCTTTTCACCACTTGTTACACTACACTTAGCACTTAGATACATTCACACATTTGGGTTCTTTACCATTCTTTCATACCAACATATTCAAGTATTTAACAAACCTTGCACATGATAAAGTAATCACAAAGGAATCATCCTTCACAATTTCGATTAACATGATGTTCGACTAAGAGAACAATAAATTCACATATACTTAGCAAGAGACTCATACTGACTGCTCAGACACCAACAAGGTTACTCTACGAAGGTTAAAGTTAGCCATACATACCTTGAGTCGAATTTCCCCTTTAATTTCTATCACAATTCACTGAACCGCCTAGCACCGCCAATCTATTCCACAATGTGACATATTTCACTTAGAATTAGGAATCTTGAATTCAATTGAGCATTTTATCAAACACTATGTGACCCTTTAGATTACTAACCCCTTTTTTAGAATAATTACCCAAACTTGTTTCCCTTTACTAGATTACGGAGTTTAACTCACATGCATGCAAGGTCTCAACTTAAATTTTGAGGAACCAACCTATGTGTGCTTTATTCTTAACCAAAATATGAGAAATTGGGGAAATAGGGTGAAGACTTACCTCTTGAGTTAAAAGGATGGCAATAATTCAAAAATTTCCGGGCTTGAGTGATTTTGGAAAATCAAATTGGATGATGTTGAAACCCTCTCTCTCAAGAACTCTGTTCTTCTCTCTCTATTCTTGGTCAAAACATCGTTAAAAATGAAGGGAAGGGGTGTTTTATTAAACAGGGGGTCGGGTTTTAAATTTAGAAAATAGGAGCCCCAACACAGAAATGCGGTCAGGAATGCCATCGCATTCCTGCTATGCGGTCCGCATTCCTGTCGCAGAAATGGCCCTCAAATGGGCCAAAATTGGAAACAATCTGCCCAAGTATGCGACCGCTATGCGCTCCGCATACCTGTTATGCGATCGCATAACCTCCCTCGAAAAACCATGAGTCAAGAATGCGACAACTATGCGGTCCGCATGCCTGAAATGCGATCGCATTTTGGGCCGCATAGTTGTCCTCAATTTGGACAGTAGCATGTCCAGGTATGTGACCTACTATGCGGTCCGTATACCTGTTATGCGATCGCATACTGCGTCTCATAACGCGCAATTTCCTGGAAAATTTTATCTTGTAAGTTTTGGGATACTTTTTACTCAAAATGGGTCATCTTGGAGGACTTAAGATAGGAAATAAACCTACCTCTCGGCACAACACCATTCCCCTTCCATTCGATAACTGGCTCCTTAGCACAGTCTACAGTTATATGTGAGCCTATCTTCAAGATGCTGACGAAAGACGCCGCGACCAAATGGACTGATGATTTCCAAAAAGCCTTCGACAGAATTAAGGAGTACTTGTCAACACCACCAGTCCTTGTATCACCTGATCCAATTAGACCTCTGTTACTCTACCTTGCAGTATTAGATGGAGCTTTCGGCTGCGTTCTGGGGAAGCACGATGAAACAAGAAGAAAAGAGCAAGCTATTTATTATCTCAGCAAGAAGTTCACTCCGTACGAAGCTCGGTATTCTATATTGGAACACACCTGTTGTGCTCTAACTTGGGTAGCCTAGAAGTTGAGGCACTACTTCTGTGTCTACACAACATATCTCATATCAAGGATGGATCCCTTAAAATATATCTTTCAGAAGCCCATGCCCACTAGCAAGCTGGCAAAGTGGCAAATTCTGCTGAGTGAGTTCGACATTATCTATGTGACTTAGAAAGCAGTCAAGGGACAGGCACTGGCAGACAACCTCGCTGAAAACCCTGTGGATGGAGAATATGAACCGCTGAAAACGTATTTTCCCGGTGAAGAGGTATCATTCGTAGGAGATGACATTGTAGAATATGATGACAGTTGGAGAATGTTCTGCGATGGAGAAGCAAACTTCAAAGGAGTCGGCATTGGATCAGTCCTGATATCAGAAACCGGTCAGCATTATCCGGTATCCGCCAAACTCAGATTCTCCTGCACCAACAATATGGCCGAGTACGAAGCTTGTATCTTAGGACTCAACATGTCAATTGACATAAACGTCCAGCAACTGTTAGTGATTGGTGACTCAAATTTGCTGGTACATCAGGTGCATGGAGAGTGCGCTACCAAGAATTCCAAGATACTGTCGTACCTGCACCACGTGCAGGAATTAAGAAAGAGGTTCACGAAGATAAAATTTCGACACGTACCCAGAATCTAGAATGAGTTCGGCGATGCATTGGCCACTCTGTCGTCTATGATTCAACATCCAGACAAGAATTTCATTGATCCCATTCTAGTGAAGATCCATAACCAACAAACTTACTGTGCCCATGTCGAAGACGAAGCAGACGAAAAGCCTTGGTTTCATGACATCAAGGAATATTTGGCAAAAGGAGAGTACCCGGAGCTTGCAAATCCTACTCAGAAACGAACACTTCGGAGATTGTCCAACAACTTCTTTCACAGCGGAGGAATCCTGTACATGAGGACTCCCGATTTGGGACTATTAAGATGTGTTGACGCAAGGGAAGCATCCAAGTTACTAAAGGAAATTCATGTTATAGGACCAATCGAGCCTGCTGCCTCCAGCGGACATAGGTTCATCCTAGTGGAAATCGATTATTTCATCAAATGGGTCGAAGCAGCATCCTACAAAGCAGTGACTAAGAAAGTCATGGCCGACTTTGTCCGCGACCGTGTTGTTTGCCGGCTTGGAGCTCCAGAATCAATCATTACCGACAATGGTTCCAATCTCAATAGTGACTTAATGAAAGCTATGTGTGTAACCTTCAAAATCAAAAACAAGAATTCCACAGCTTACAGACCTCAAATGAATGGAGTTGTAGAAGCTGCTAACAAAAACATCAAGAAGATATTGAGGAAAATGATAGAAAGGCATAAGCGGTGGCACGAGAAGTTATCATTTTCCTTACTGGGATACTGCACCACGGTCCGCACATCGACCGGGGAAACCACTTTATATGTTGGTTTATGGTACAGAGGCTGTTATTCCTGCTTAAGTTGAAATTCCATCTCTAATAATCATACAAGAAGTTGAGCTCAACGACATGGAGTTTGTAAAAAGCTTTTATGAGCAACTAGCCCTCATAGACGGAAAGAGAATGAATGCAGTCTGCCATGGTCAACTCTACCAAAACTGAATGTCCAGAGCTTTCAACAAGAAAGTCAAGCCGAGACATTTCACACTAGGGCAGTTGGTGTTAAAGAAAATCTTTCCACATCAAGATGAAGCCAAAGGGAAGTTCTCTCCCAACTGGAAGGGTCCATACATGGTTCACTGAGTACTGACAGAAGGAGCACTCATACTTGCAGAAATGGACGGAGAAGTCTGGCCATAGACAACCAATTCAGATGCAGTCAAGCACTACTATGTGTAATCTTTATTCTTTCTTTGTATGATGTAAACTGAACTACACCTGACCTGATTCCCGTTTAAGAGGGGATACGTAGGCAGCCCTATGGGTTCGGTCACAATTCAATAAAAATTTCCATTTTCCCCGCAATTGGAAACTGTGGCAGAATTTTGAGGAGGACCCTCACAATTCCGTAGCAAGAGAGGTTGGAATGTCTTGAACCACGTCACGGTCGTTGGTTCATCTAAAGCTATTTTAAATTATGCGTTTATGACATATTTTTAAAAAATCATGCATACTTGTTCTTGAAACAACTTTGTTTAGAAAACACTACCCCAATGATACAGACAATATCATCAGATCAAGCCGGGCGAGTCAAGAAAAGCCAACGAGGATACGAACTAACCTTCCCTATCTAAAAAACTCACGATTTCTCTTTGGATACAGGCACAAAGAATAAACACGCAGAGAAGCCACAAACTGCATCACAGTTGCAAATGCTAAGTTCGCTATCCACATAAAGGACGAGCAAGTTCGAAGTTATAATTTCTCGAAACCATCACACTTTGCCGACTGTTGCTATCAGCACAAACAAACAATGCTCCGTAGTCATAATGATCATGACACCACAATCTACGATTGTAAAGACCCATACAATTTCATGTCTAAAATAATGCCCGAATAGGTCCCTGTATTGTTATAACTATAGAAATTCTTAAAACGGACCCATTTTGAGTAAAAAGTATCCCAAAATTTAAAAGATAAAATTTTCTAGGAAATTGCGCGTTATGCGATGCACTATGCGATGCACTATGCGATCGCATAATAGGTATACAGACCGCATAGTAGGTCGCATACCTGGACATGATACTGTCCAAATTGAGGACAATTATACGGCCCAGAATGCGATTGTATTTCGGGTATGCGGAACGCATAGTTGTCGCATTCTTGCCCCATGGTTTTTCGAGGGAGGTTATGTGACGCATTATGCGATCGCATAACAGGTATGCGGACTGCATAATGGTCGCATACCTGGGCAAACTGTTTTCCAAGTTTCACCCATTTGAGGTCCATTTCTACGACATGAATGCGGACCTCATAGAAGGCATGCGATTGCATTCCTGATCGTATTTCTGTGTCAGGGCTCCTATTTTCTAAATTTAAAATCCGACCCCCTGTTTAATAAAACACCCCTTCCCTTCATTTGAACGATTTTCTGACCAAGAATAGAGAGAGAAGAAGAGAGTTCTTGAGAGAGAGGGTTTCAACATCATCCAATTTGATTTTCCAAAATCACTCAAGCCTGGAAATTTTCGAGTTATTGTCATCTTCTTCACTCAAAGAGGTAAGTCTTCACCCTATTTCCCAAATTTTTCAGATTTTGGTTAAGAATAAAGCACCGCGCGACAGCCAAGTCTCGCACTTGACTTCAGCCTTCTCTAACACTCGACCAACATTCCAGCAACTTTGGACTTAGTTTATTTTTAGGAAGCTTCAACGTAGTAAGTAAGACACTGATTTTAGGCACACAAAATTAAGTAAAGGCAATAGAATTTAAGTAGAACACAAGGCACAATATATAGGAAAAATCTTTCCCAACTTTGTATTCAACTCAAGTATACAAAGACACTCCAAAACTCGGTACAATCGTGTACAATGAAGTTCACTCTTGACCCTCACAAAGACTACTCTTAGCCTTAGTTGTTTTCACTCTTGAAAACAAGACTTAGGACTCCTTCCTAACTCAATGTGCACTCAACACACGTTTTTCTCCTCTCCAAGGTTTTTTTCAGTTCCTCAACCATCAAATTCGTGGCTTCACAAGTCTCTTGAATACCTTCACGAAACTGGTCCATTCCATCCTTTAGACGATGGATTTCAGTAATCAAATCATCCAACTCTAAAGGATCATCAGTCATGCCAATCCATGTCTCCAATTTTTGAATACGCTCACGTAAGTTCGAAGTGGATCCACCAGCCATAGTCCCAGTTCACGAGCAGGCTCTGATACCAGTTGTTACAAGGCCAATTTTCACACTATTGACACGGCACGGAAGCAGCCTCACACAAGCCACTCAGCCTCACTTTTTCCGCTCACTGATTTGGACTTAGACGAATTTCAGACTTTAAGAAATGTAAGCAGCACACACATATATACGGGTAAAATACCCAACCTTTATTATTCTCGCAGAATTACAAAGGACTCTTGTTGAAAAGGCTCACAAACATGACATGCCTTAGACCAACGAAATTACACACATATAATGGGGCTGCCACAGGCAGATTACAAGGGGCAGTTAGAAACAATGTGCCTTGCACATGACTTTCCCTAAGAATAAGCTAACCAACTAGTTTGAATTCAAATTCAAACTTTATTCACGAAATAGCCTATCTTCAGCAACTTAGCCAACAGCTCATGTGCTTGGCACATGAGTTTAACTTCCACAGCACATGCCTTGCACACTTCTTCAATCACATGCCTTGCACACTTTCTTTCCAGCTTTTTGCCCACACTTAGCTTCCTGCTTTCCTTGTCTTTTGGACCATGATTCGCCCATAAGCTTATGACCATGTCTTTGCCACGAACCTAGTCATCCCACTGATCCATACGCATGCCTTAGCTAAGTTCCATGCGCCTTCTTATCCTTAGCCGTCGTCCACGATCAAGGCTGCCTTGCCATCACTCAAGGCACCTTGCCTAGCTGACTTGCCTAAGTCCATGCATTGACTTAGACACACATCCAGCTCCGAACATTGCTTGTCCACACCTATGCCAAGGGGCAATGTACAAGCCCTTGACATAGATTCTGCCCCGCATTCGTCATAGCTCAATATTAGGGGCTAACAAACCACCCCCACTAGTTGAACTCGACCCCCTCGTCGAGGCTGATTTCAAGTAGTCCTCAATTTGATCTTCAAATTTCCATAAAGAATTCCCATTCTCCCAAGTTGCATCTGCCTCGGGCTTGCCTTTCCATTAAATAAAACATTTTGTCCGCCTGTTCTTCTTATGCATCCCAAGTACCCGGTGGTCCAGAATATTTTCGATCTCATCCTCAATCTGAGTGCGCACTTCAAGAGGAGCTCTCTTGATCTTCTTGTGCCTGTCCGGATCTTTAGGATCTTCCAGATAGCAATCTGAGTGCGCACTTAGGAATCTATTTTTATGGATTTTACCTTAACTTAGCAATCTGTTTCTATGGATTTTATCAGCGGGTTTCCTAAGGTAAATGGGTTGTCTTCAGTCATGGTTGTGGTCGACAGGTTTTCAAAATATGTTGTCTTTATTGCTGCCCTAACAGAATGTCCCTTAAAGGTTGCTGCTGAATTATTCTTCACGAATATTGTCAAGCATTTCGATATGCCAGAGGATGTGATTAGCGACAGGGATGCAATGTTCACAGGCGGGTTCTTGACTTATTTGTTCAATCTGATGGGTACAAACTTGAAGTTCTCAATGGCGAACCATCCCCAAATTGATGGCCAAACCAAAAGAATCAATCATCTGCTGAAGGAATACTTGAGGAATTTCGTGACTGCTAGTCAGCGAAACTAGACAGATTTGTTAGACTGTGCACAATTCTCTTATAATTGTCACAAGTCTTCATCAACGGAGAAGAGTCCATTCGAGATTGTGTTGGGAAAATAGCCAAGGTTACTAACGGAGATGGCACAACAGAAAACTGGAGGCAAATGTCCAGCTGCCTATCGCTATGGTTGGGATAGACAGTCCATGATGAAGGAAGCAACGGACAACTTGAAAATGGCACAGAAACGCATGAAAAAGTATGCTGATCGGAACAGACGTCCATTGGAATTCAATGTGGGCGACAAGGTGTTGTTGAAGCTTCCTCCACAAATCTGTAAAAAGATTGATACACGGGTAAGGCATAGAGCATTGGTTTCAAGGTATGATGGTCCCTTTGAAGTGATCGAAAAGGTGGGCAAAGTTGCTTACCGGTTGAAGCTGCCGGACAGAATGAAGATACACCCCACTTTCCATGTGAGTTATTTGAGGCCTTATGTGGAAGATCCAGACAGGCACAAGAAGATCAAGAGAGCTCCTCCTGAAGTGCGCACTCAGATTGAGGATGAGATCGAAAATATTCTGGACCACCGGGTACTTGGGATGCATAAGAAGAACAGGCGGACAAAATTTTTGATTCAATGGAAAGGCAAGCCCGAGGTAGATGCAACTTGGGAGAAGGGGAATTCTTTATGGAAATTTGAAGATCAAATTTAGGACTACTTGAACTCAGCCTCGACGAGGGTGTTGAGTTCAATAGTGGGGGTGGTTTGTTAGCCCCTAATATTGAGCTATGACGAATGCAGGGCAGAATCTATGTCAAGGGCTTGTATATTGCCCCTTGGCATAGGTGTGGACAAGAAATTTTCGGAGTTGGATGTGTGTCTAAGTCAGTGCATGGACTTAGGCAAGTCAGCTAGGCAAGGTGCCTTGAGTGATGGCAAGGTAGCCTTGATCGTGGGCGACGACTAAGGCAAAGAACGCGCATGACACTTGGCTAAGGCATGCGTATGGATCAGAGGGACGACTAGGCTCGTGGTAAAGACATGGTCATGAACTTATGGGCGAGGAATGGTCCAAAAGACAAGGAAAGCAGGAAGCTAAGTGTGGGCAAAAAGCTGGAAAACAAGTGTGCAAGGCATGTGACTGAAGAAGTGCGCAAGGCATGTGCTGTGGAAGTTAAACTCATGTGCCAAGCACATGAGGAGTTGGCTAAGTTGCTGAAGATAGGCTATTTCATCAATAGAGTTTGAATTTGAATTCAAACTAGTTGGTTAGCTTATTCTTAGGGAAAGTCATGTGCAAGGCACATTGTTTCTAACTGCCCCTTGTAATCTGCCTGTGGCAGCCCCATTATATGTGTGTAATTTCGTTGGTCTAAGGCATGTCATGTTTGTGAGCCTTTTCAACAAGAGTCCTTTGTAATTTTGCGAGAATAATAAAGGTTGGGTATTTTACCCGTATATGTGTGTGTGCTGCTTACATTTCTTAAAGTCTTAAATTCGTCTAAATCCAAATCAGTGAGCGGAAAAAGTGAGGCTGAGTGGCTTGTGTGAGGCTGCTGCCGTGCAGTGTCAATAGTGCAAAAATTGGCCATATAACATCTGGGAATTGAAAGGATGCTGACACTACTGTCCCGATGTTTTTTCTAGCCAAGAATGGAACATGAGAAAAATAAAGTTTAGACCTTGCATGCGTGTGAGTTAAACTCCGTAATCTAGTAAAGGGAAACACGTTTGGGTAATTATTCTCAAAAGGGGTTAGTAATCTAAAGGTTCACATAATGTTTAAAAAAATGCTCAATTGAATTCAAGATTCTTAATTCTAAGTGAAATAGGTCACATTGTGGAATAGATTAGTGGTGCTGGGCGGTTCGGTGAATTGTGATAGAAATTAAAGGGGAAATTTGACTCAAGGTATGTATGACTAACTTTAATCTTTGTAGAGTCACCTTGTTAGTGTTTGAGCAGTCGGTATGAGTCTCTTGCTGAGTATATGTGAATTGATTGTTCTCTTAGTCGAATATCATGTTAATTGAAATTCTGAAGGATGATTCCTTTGTGATTACTTTATCATGTGCAAGGTTTGTTAAATGCTTGAATATGTTGGTATGAAATAATTGTAAAGAACTGAAATGTGTGAATGTATCTAAGTGCTAAGGGCTGTGTAACAAGTGATGAAAATGAGATATGAATTGATTTAATTGAACTAAATGACCATGATAATATCGGGTATGACTCATTGTTTGGTAAGGTTTATTGTGGCTTGACTTCATACGGATTTTTGGTTGTAATGAATTTATATGCTTGTTGATAGAAATCCTCGTGATTGAATTATTGATTGATTAAGACTATTGTGAACACGTGATTGTTTGGTTGTTATGAAATTGTACTCTTGATGATTTAAGGCCTTGCGAGTGAATTATGGGCTGCTATTGTTGCTATGAAAAGTGATTGTACGGTGGGATCGGGTTGCACACCGCAACACGAAGTAATAAGGTGGAGAGGTAACAAGGGTGGAATGTAAATTGTACGGTGGGATCGGGTTGCACGCCGCAACACGAAGTAATAAGGTGGAGAGGTAACAAGGGTGGAATGTAAATTGTACGGTGGGATCGGGTTGCACGCCGCAACATAATGCAATAAGGCTGAAATGTGATTGTCCGGTGGGATCGGGTTGCGCGCCGCAGCAGGAGTAATAAGAGTGGATTGATGAGAAGGAATAAGGGTGAAATATGATTGTGTTGAAATAAGAATCTGTGAAACTCTCAATTGTGTTGTTTCTGTATCTATGTGCACTATTTGTTGGTTCCTTTAACTGTCTCCTATCTGTGTGTTGTTTGATCTTACTTAGAGTAAAGTTTGTTCATACATACTAGTATTATTCCATAGTTCTAACGTCCCTTTTGCCGGGGGCGCTACATCTTTTATATGGATGTAGGTGGTTCAATAGCAGGTAGCTCAGCCCGCTGTTAGTGGTGTCTCCTCCTCATCTTCTCAGTAGTTCTAGTGAGCCCCATTTCCTCTCAGGGCCGTGTCTGTACTACACCATTCTCTTTTGCTTATGTTGTGAAAGGTATAGCTGGGGCCTTGTTGCCGACAAGTTTATGCAAAACTCCTAGTACTCTTAGAGGCTCTGTAGACACTGTGTGGGTTGTACTTATGTATATTTTGGGCGGTAGTTGTACTCACTCGTAATTGTGGATCGCAAATCAGAAATGTTGTATGTAACTTGTATGCTTTGGATTATCTATTGTTGAAATTTAAAGGAGGAAAATTGGAATCGCGTTGTAAGTTAAACTTTGAATCTGAAATGACTAGTTCATATGGAATAATGTATGTTATGAACACGGGGAAATACGTTGGGTAGGAAGGGCAATCCAGGTCCGCTTGACTGGGTTTATCTAGTCAGGCGCCGGTCTCATCCCTCGACTTTGAGGCGTGACAATGGTCAACTAAGAACTTCTATTGTCATTTATTTAATCTTTGCATAAGGCTACCATTCTGCCTTCCTAGATTAAGCACTGTCTCCATCTGCATCTGCATTTTTGCATAAGGCTACCATTCTTCCTTTCGAGGTTAAGCTCTACCTCCATCTGTATTCCATCTTGCATAAGGCTACCATTCTGCCTTCCTAGACTAAACACTGTCTCCATCTGCATCTGCATTTTTGCATATGGCTACCATTCTGCCTTCCGAGGTTAAGCTCTACCTCCATCTGCATTCCATCCATTTGCATAAGGCTACCATTCTACCTTCCGAGACTAAGCACTGTCTCCATCTGCATCTGCATTTTTGCATAAGGCTACCATTCTGCCTTTCGAGACTAAGCACTGTCTCCATCCATTTGCATAAGGCTACCATTCTGCCTTCTGAGGTTTACCTCCCTTTGCATAAGGGTACTTTTCTTCCTTCCGAGGCTAAGCTCTGCCTCCAATCTACTTTTTGATACTAAACGTTGTCTCAAGTATTATTTACTTCACATTCCTTTCGGGCTAAGCTCTGCTTTTCAATTTGCAAGACTAAGCTCTGTCTTGTCATTATCATACTATTGCATCTTCATGGGCTGAAATATCGCCAACTTATCCAAAGGCGTCATCGTTCGGAGGCACCATCTTCATGGCCCGAGAACACCATGCCATGGCCTGGGGATCTCTTTAAAATTTTGCATATCATTATTCAAAGGCATCATGGTTCGGAGGCACCATCCTCATGGCACAAGAACATCATATCATGGCCTGCGAATCTTGCATCAATCAACCCATGGCCCAGGACATCATGGTCTGAGGATGTCATCCTTAACCGTCCGAAGACAACATTCACTACAAATAGTTTCTAGGATGTCTCGGAGCCTAGGTTTTAAAAGTGTCCTAGGATGTCTCGGAGCCGTGTCTAGTAGAGCCCTTCTTATCGGTGTGTTGTCGACCACATTTATAATTAGGGGGATGCATGGACATTTAGGAAAATACCCTTTCATTGCTACTCTGTATCGTGCGATGAAGTGAAAGGTGAGAATGTCTCTATCTAACTCGTGCATTGTCTTAATTTTCAGTAAATGGCGCCCAAGAAGAGAGCTCGGCTCGGCCTAGAGGCCAATGCCACCCCAAGTGTGGCCATAAATGCTTTATCTGATGCTGCAGGTGAAATGATTCCCCGACCTTGAATCTGCCTGACTCCTCCGTGCTAGGCTAGTCTATCCATATTCCTGCTCTAGCGGAGGGTACTAAAATTCCTCCCGCTGGTGTTCCTGATCCTTCCTCAGTCCCAGCTTCTGGTCCCAGTATTTCTGAAGGGGACCTCAGGGGAGCTATTCAGATGTTGACTCAGTCAGTGGCCTCCCAGGCCCAAAGATCGCAGGCTCCCCCTGCGTCCTCTAGCGAGCAAGGGTATTCTTCAGGTTCTAGGGTCAACCAATTTCTGTGGTTAGCCCCTACAGAGTTCACAGGCACCGACCCAGAGGCCAATCCTCAAGATTTTGTAGATGAAATGTACAAGACTCTCTGGGTTATGAAGGCTACTGAAACAGAGGGTGTTGAGTTAGCTTCCTATCATCTTAAGAGGGCAGCATATTCAAAGTTTGAGATGTGGGAGAGTTCCTGTGGAGAGGGGAGCCCTCCGGCGAGGTGGGTCGAGTTTGTAGATGCTTTCATGGGTCATTTCTTGTCTATTGAGGTTATGAAAGCCAGTGCTGCAGAGTTTGAGGTCCTTAAGCAAGGCCACATGAGTGTGTGGGAGTACCATATGGAGTTTGTGCTCTTGTCAAAGTATGCTACCCACATGATGCCGACTATGGAGGCCAGAGTTCATCGGTTTGATCAGGGCCTTGGTCCCTTGGTTGTTAATGAGGCTGCTACAACTGCTTTACATTCAGATATGAACTATGGTAATATTGTGGGTTTTGCCCAGGCTACGGAGGCTCGGAAATTTAAGATAAGAATGGAGAGGGAGAGTAGTAGTAGGGCTCGGTCAGCGGGCAACCCTAGGAGCTCAGTTGGAGGTGGGAGATCAACCCTTGGGAGAGGGTCAGCAGTGCCATCTTAGTCCTATGCTCAGTCTTCGGCCGGTGCGCCGCCATCAAGGCACAACTATCTGCAGGGAGGTGGCTTTGGGCCCGGTTCAGATGGCAGGAGGTTCCACCAATCAGGTCATTTTGGTGGGAGGTTTCAGCAGCAGCGGAGGGTCCCATGTCCTAAGTGTGGGAGGTCCCATTCTGAGCCATGTTACCTGGATATTCCGGTATGCTATAGATGTGGAGTGAGGGGCCATGTTCAGTGAGATTTTTGTGCGCCCAGTCAGGGCACAGGTAGAGGAACTGCTCAGCCTTCCAGTTCTTCGGCTACTACATCTTCAGCACGCCCTCCAGCTCCAGCAGGGCACGGTGTAGCTAGGGGTAGAGCACGGGGTCAAGGGGGACCTAGTCGGTTCTATGCTTTGAGTGGTCGCCATAGTGCGGAGGCTTTTCCAGATGTTGTCACAGGTATTCTGACTGTCCAATCGCATGATGTTTATACTCTTATTGATACCGGGTCTTCATTGTCATATGTTACTCCATTTATTGCTTCGAGTTTTGGGATAGAACCCGAACATCCTCATGAGCCGTTCTCAATATCGACTCTAGTTGGTGATTCTATTACGACCGCGCGAGTCTATAAGAATTGTGTTGTCACAGTCTGTTGTAGAGATACCACGACCGATCTTATTGAGCTAGGAATGTTATATTTTGATTTGATCATGGGAAGGGATTGGCTTTACTCTTGATTTGCTAAACTCGACTGTCGAACCAAAATTATGAGGCTCAAGTCAGATGTAGTTAAGCCGTCCCAAGAAACTCATCACATCTTTCTTGTTCCTTGGTAGTGGTAATTCCTGGATGGCTTTGACCTTTGACGGATCCAGTTCTATCCCTCGGCGGCTGACAATGAACCTAAGAAGCTTACCGGCAGAAACCCCGAATGCACATTTTGCGGGATTCAGCTTCAAATTGTATTTCCGCAACCTATTGAAGAACTTCCTCAGATATTCTACGTGATTAGTGTCCTTCTTGGATTTGATAATAACATCATCCATATATACCTCGATCTCCTTGTGTATCATATCGTGGAAGATAGTGGTCATAGCTCTCATATAGGTGGCCCCGGCGTTCTTCAGGCCAAACGGCATCATCTTATAATAGTAGACTCCCCACAGCGTAATGAAAGCCATTTTCTTAGCGTCTTCCTCGTCCATCAGGATCTGATGGTAACCCGCGAAGCAATCTACGAATGACTGTAGTTCATGCTTGGCGCAATTGTCAATCAGGATGTGTATGTTAGGCAAGGGGAAGTCATCTTTTGGACTGGTTCGGTTGAGATCCCGGTAGTCGACACAGACTCTAACCTTCCCATCTTTCTTTGGCACTAGCACGATGTTAGCTAACCACGTCGGATACTCGACTACCCTGAGAACCTTGGCGTTGATCTGCTCAGTGACTTCTTCCTTGATTTTCAAACTCATATCAGGCTTGAACATTCTGAGCTTTTGTTTCACCGGTGGGCACATTGGATTAGTTTGTAATTTGTGAGAAACAACTGATGTACTCAAACCAGTCAGGTCATCGTATGACCAGGCGAATATGTGCTCATATTCTTGAAAGAATTTCGTGTATTCATTCTTCTCTGACGGTGACAAGTGAATGTTGATTCGATTCTCTTTGACATTTTCTGAATCTCCCAGGTTGACAGTTTCGATCTCGTCCAGGTTGGACTTAGGTCTGTTCTCAAAATTCTCGACTTCTTTGACAATCTCGTTAGGTATATCATCTTCTTATGAGTCAATGTTCGTTTGTTGGGTTGTCTTATTACATGTCATAGTCATCGGTTCATCAAGACAAGTAATAGTAATGTTGTATAGATAAAGTAGTGAGAGAAAACAACAGTAATAAATATTGATTCATAAGACTTTAAAAATGCCTTTAATAAATTCAATAAATGTTTTGAACATTGAAGATCTTATTGTAGGAATTGAAAAATGCGAAAATAGAATCATTTGGTAAAGAAAACAATGACTAATACTTGTTTTAGCCTTGTTACGTACCCCGAGGCTCGTCGGGCTTTGGTTGTCCTGATGGTCCAATTCTTGAGATATGCCCCTCTGCTCACGGCCTGAATGGAAGGTCTTTCCTCCCCCTCCTCCTCGAGAATAACAAAACAATCCATGTCATTGTCCTCTAGGAATAAGTTCCTCAATGTTTCAAGTACTTCTTCTTCATCTGCCCATAAATAACGCCAGCCTGGTGAAAAGTCTGCTCAAGCCGCAGTATCAGATGCTCCAATGGGTAGTAAGGACCATGCCAGGACAGGGACCAGCTCCTGAATTCTTGCCAGGTGTACTCGTATCCCAAGACGTAAGTGGTGCCATGTTTCTTGAGCTTGATGGGTTTGGAGATCCCTTGGAGGTTATTGCCGAGCCCTTTACCTGGCTCATACCCTCGCCAATTCATCATGCTTGCGATCTTGCTATACTACCATTTGTCTTTATCAATGGCATTGACCCGCTCAATGTCGTGGTAAGTTTCTCCACCTAGCTTTTTTCTTCCCTCGATCTCCGGAATAGTCTGGCGACTGTAAATACGGTTGTTGTCGACGCCATGAATGATCACTTCTTGGTATTCCATTCAAACTTCACTGCTTGGTTCAGCATTGATGTTACGGCCTCAGCATCATGTATCCATGGCCTTCCTAATAGCAAGTTGTAGAATGTCGGTACATCTATTACTTGGAAGTCGACCTCGAACCAAGTTGGTCCCATTTGCAAGCACAGACTAACTCACCAATGGTGGACCTTTGAGAACCATCGAAAGCCTTTACATTTATTGCTCCATCCTTTATCTCATGCAGCCCTTTACCCAATTTCTTGAGTGTTATCAGTGGACAAATATTAAGACTGGATCCTCCGTCGATCAGAATTCTAGTGATGAAATAGTCGCATTGCACAGTGATGTGCAGCGCTTTGTTGTGCTCCGGCCCTTCAGGTGGCAGCTCGTCCTCATGAAAGGTGAACTTATGGCTTTCCAACACTTGGCCTACCATATTGTCCATTTCCCCGCTAGTGATATTATTCGGCACATATGCTTCATTTAGTACTTTCAACAAATAACTCATGTGCGTCTCAGAGTTCTGCAGCAAAGAGAGAATGGATATTTGTGGTGGCGTCTTGTTCAACTGGTCGATGACCGAATACTCCTTATATTGTACTTTCCTCCAAAGGTCACCCAGACCTATCTCGATAATGGGTGGCCGATTAGAAGCCTGCTTGCTTGATTCTGCCAGACGTTCAGGGGTATAGACTCTACCAGTTCTTGTCATACCCTGTGCCGCAGTAGCCTCTTCAGTCTTGACTTTGCCTTTCCTTCTTGCCTCGACTGTATAGTCCCAAGGTACAACATTTTTATAGAAAGGTGGCGTGGTGGATATTGCCATTGTAATCGGTGCATCCACCCTCACTTCAAATGGAACATGTGCCTTAGTAGGTGGCAGGACCGCAACTTCAAATGGTGCGGGTGCATTTACCGGAGGCATGACTTTGACCTCAATTGGTGTCGATGCCTTTGCGTGTGGTGCTGCTTCAAACTCAAGAGGTACAGACATATCTACCTCAGCATCCTCAGACGGGTGAATCTGAACTATGATCGGGTTGAGAGTAACCGCTGGTTTCTTTGGGTCATCGCCTTCTACGATCAACCCGATCGATCCCTTGGGATCCCAGTCATCTTCTATTTTAATCATGTTTATGCCTCCACCCTTATGGTCTGGAAGAGGATTGTTGCGAACGTTTGGAGCGGGTTCCTTTGCCACAATTATCTTGTTATCAATCAAGGACTATATCTTGTCTTTCAAAGAGCGACATTCATCGATGGTGTGCCCTTTCATGCCGGAGTGGTATGCACAGGACTTGTTTGGGTTAACCCACTGAGAAGGATTTTCAGGGGTTGCAGCAGGGATGGGTGTGACGTAACTAGCAGCCTTGAGCTTCTCATACAGCTGGTCGATATGTTCACCAAGGGCGGTATACTATTTTGGAGGTCTGTGATCAAAATTAGGTCGAGGTCTAGGGACGTTTTGGCGTGCTTGGGGTGATTGATAATGGGATGGTTGAGAATTATAAGTGTGGTAAACAGGAGCGGGTTGGGTATATCTGGGTGAAGTAGGTTTATATGTAGGTGGTGGAGGTGATTGATAAGTTGGTGGTAGAGCTTGGTATGAGGGTGAGGGTGCTTGGTAATTTGGGGTTGGCTGATATGTGAGTGGAGGTGTTGGGTAAGTTTGGTATTTGAGTGGAGATTTGGTTCTCTGTGCAACCATCACGGCTCCCACGTCTCTTTTCTTGGAGACACCACCGGACTGTAAGGCCTTATTCGTAGCTTGCAAGACTTCGAAATTTGTGACCATACCGTTTTTAATACCTTCTTCAATCCTTTCACCTAATTTGATAATGTCGGAGAACTTGTGGTTCTCAATCACCATCAACTATTCATAGCATTGCGGGTCCTGATCCCGGACAAAGAACTGGTTCATTTATTCCTCTTCTAAGGCGGGTCTGACCTTAGTAGCTTCGGACCTCCAGCGAGTAGTATACTCTCGAAATGTCTCTGTGGGCTTCTTCTTCAAATTTTGGTTGTAGAATACATCTGGTGCGTTCTCTGTATTAAATCTGAACCTGTCCATGAAGTCAGATGCCATGCTCACCCAGTTCGACCATCTCTTGGGATCTTGGCTGATATACCAAGACAATGCATCTCCTTTCAAGCTCCTCATGAACAGCTTCATGCAGATCCTTTCATTTTTCCCTACTCCGACCAGCTTTTCACAATAGGTCCTCAGATGGACCCTTGGATCACCTGTACCATCAAACATTTCGAACATTGGAGGTTTGTACCATCGGGTAGTTCGACATCAGGTTGTATGCAGAGGTCTTCATAGTTCAGCCCTTCGACTCCCTTGCTTCCCTCAACGCCTTGAACCCGGTTGGTCAGCTTCTTAAGTTCCTCGGCCAAGTTCCTGCTAAGCATATCCTTTTCATCAAACTCAGGTGTGTACGAGATAGGTGAAGTGGAGTGTGGCATGGTCTCCACGTAGATAGGATTGTTATGGTGGCCTGGTGTATGGGTGTGAAAAATGGTCATTTGTGGAGTTCTGCAGTTCTGGGATAAGTAGCGGAGTGTTATTTGGGATATGGCAGGTGTTACATTGTTTCAGGAGGGTTTGGTTCTTTGGTGGAGTAGCGTGACGGTGAGGTGCGAGATGATTCTGCTGTTTTTGGGATATTTTGAGGAGGTGTAGCATTTTTGGCGTTGGGGAGGTTGATGTCTGGGACGCTGAGGGTAAATGGCAGGTTTGCCAAGTTTCGAACTTGATCAAGCTCTTCTTGGAATTTCAACAATTTTTGTTCAAGTTGCGACATGGTCTCGTTTGGAACCCGAATACCTTGGCCATCAGTGGCCTCTACCTGTTCAATTGTGTTCTCCTTTCTGATGTTTCTTGAATCTTCCATCTTCTTTTTGCCTTTGTTCTTGCCTGTAGGAGGACTAGGGGGAGGAGTGGGTAGAGGGCCCCTGGATCTTGTGAGATAGGATGATGATGCCAGAGTGCACGAACTAACCTTTGGGGAGGAGAATAATAAAAGAAATAAAACAAAACAAAAACAAAAGGTATCCAAGTTAGTGACGATTATGAAAAAGTATTGCAATATTTAAACACATAGTGCGGGAATGTAAAACGCGTCCGAATTTGGGAACCTCTTTGTGCCTGAGGTAGGCCTAGCGACAAATTTATTTGGAGAACTCAAAATGCTAAATGCCTCATTTCATTGATAAAAATAGACGAATCCCAAAACGACACTAAATAAACAAGAAATAACGGTCACTAATTACATCAATAGGCTAAAAGAAATTCCTAGTTACTTGGTCCCAGAAGGACCTTCCCCAGACTCGACATTCTTGGCTCCTTCGAACAAATTCCCCAGTTCACGAAGTCCCAGCAATAAGTATGATTTGGCTAGATGTCCACCTTCAGTCCCTTCAGCCTTTTAGCAGTCTACAACCCTTTTGATGAATTTGCCCTCCAGCTCTACTATGCCTCGCTTTAAGTACCCTAGCCTTATGTTGGTACTGATGGCCATGTCTTTCCATTCCTCAATCAGCTTCTTGTTGGACTCGTGTATCTCGCGGTGCTCGTTCTCTCATTCACGAATCCTTTTGCGCAGCTGGTGGTATTTGACCTGCGCCTCGGCCTTTTCATCTATAATCTTGGGGCCTTGAACGAATCCTGGCTTGCCCAGACCATCCCAATTGTCTTCCAACCAACCAGAATAGAAATGGGTACAACCGACATCATATTTTTCTGGCTCAATAGTGTCTTTCTCCATTACGATCTTATAGTGCCACATGTGTTGGGCTTGGCACTTGTGAGGACTGTCATCGTTTTGGAAGTCAGCTCGAAAATGGCTCATCTTGTCGACCCTTGGTATGACTTGCTTCCTTCCTGCTTGCCTCATAACTCGGAGAGGGACGTAAGGGTATGTTCCTCTCAGGCCAATCAGTATCAAGAATGGTGCATCTCTAGACCGGGAGATGAACTCTTTTGTCGGAAACCACTCGAACATCCATTGAACTTGTTCTACAGTCAGATTATCAAAGAGCTCAACCCATTCTTTGGCATTCTCAGGCTGAGCGAACATGTCAGGGATGTAAGTCATTCGCTTTGGATGGTGGAAAGCAATGTGGTCATTCCACGCCCTTCCCTGAAACTCTTGTCGATAATGGCCCTTTTGAAGATGTTCTAAGATCCAGAGCTGTAGTAATAAGTTGCAGCCCTCGAAGTGTTTTGCCCCTCTTTGGCATTTCTCTAAGGCTCGGTATATGTCTGAAATGATCATGGGCACGATGTTGAAGTTTTGCCCACCAATTCCCTCCATTAGTGTTTTGGTTACCATAGCTAGCCTAGTATGGATTCTTTCTTTCTTCATTAGAAATACGATTAGACCCAGGAAGCAAAACATGAAGACAAATACCCTGTGGTGGATGTGTCCCAAGGATGTGATGGCAAATTCATCATGGAATGTATGGTATGATTTGCTATGGCCATACCTTTCATACAGATAGTCAAAAGTGATGTACGATTCTTTTAGGTATCCTAATTCTGCGTTCTTCTTCTTCAGACCCATCATCTTTAAGAAACCCTTGCATGTGTGGTTCTCAGGCATTAGAAAACCCGGAGTTTCCCAAGCTAGACCGGCCAATCCTCCTATTTCCTTTAATAAGGGTGTCATTTCGAGGTCCCCAAAGCGGAAGACGACCCTTTCACAGTCCCAGAATAGGGTAGCAGCCTATGTCATCATGTTGTTAGGTTGGATATCCAGGAGGGATGGCAGATTACCTAGATATTTTCTGACGAGGGTTTTTTCACTAGAAAGTAAATCTTCCCACCAACTCATCAATTTTGGGTGGATGTTGGTGACCATGCCGAATCTGGGGACTTCGTGCCTCATATTTCTTCAAGGCAAACAAGGTTAGACCCTAACCCCCACCAGACTCGACTATTTAACATCAAAGATTAGCATGAAGCATTTAATTCTCCAAATGAATGCACAGAACGTGATGATGTCCGTTTGGGTTTATGGAAACCCAGTGGACTTTTGGACAAGGCTATCTTAAAGGCTATTATGTGGACAACACGTTATCCTGGCTAGGTTTGACCATGATGCATGCAATAGTATAACGGAGTAAGGTTTCTATGGGATTTTAGACCGGTACCCTTGAGCGGACAACTCAAGGGGGAAAGGTACGGATTTGTCGACTGCACCGTTGATCGACTAGTTTTACCACAAATAAGCCTTTCCGAATTTAGGGGGTAATGATATAGGAAGGGCGCAACCACTCATCAAGCGTTGCTATAGGATTTTGTTTGGCACGAGTGGAGTATGAATGTTGGATCATGAATAATGCGATACATAGTAAACATGTAGTCACATATTTGCACGTTATGAAAGCAATAAATACAAAAGTTTATAATTTAAAACGATTACAAAGGAAGGAAACAAGAAACATATGTCAGTTACTTTTGAAGAAAATCAAATGCTTAAAGGAAATAAACAAGTCATTTCACATAGGAAGAGGTATAAATTCACAAAGCAATTTCAAATGGTAAAATCCTGAAAAATCCCCAACAGAGTCGCCATGCTGTCGCGCCCCCTTTTTCCCCAAGCGCTCCTTTCAGGGCCGGTTTAAAAGGGTTTATGACATTGGTTGGGACAACTCCTTCCTTCTGGGAAGGGGGTTTGCATATTTGAAGAGTCGCCACCTAATGATTTTTAAGGTGAGTTAGGGCACCTATCAGATTTTCATTTACCACTACGTTCGATAACCAGATACAAGGTAAGGGCTTGAAATTATCCCAAGGGGAAGGTGTTAGTCATCCCTCAGGATCCACAAGTGTGGTTCCCGGACAAATAGCTCTTGTGAATTTTGTACAATTAGCGAATAAACAAATATGGTTCAAATAATAGGGGATTTTAGTCTAAGTACACATAGATTTGAAAACACTTGATGGAGAACTAGATTTTGAAAAGAATTATAATCTAAGCATGTTTATGGGAGTAAAGGGGTATCTTAGGTTTGTTTATAATATGGATCACATCAATGCAATACCCGGTATGACACTCCTCGAGGAGGGGCTACACGTGGTATTAACACACCGGTCATCATATCCATATCTACCCTTTCCCACCCCGTAAAGATAATTAAAGCGAGTGTTGGTCTCGACCTCTATTGCATGTTGTTACCCGTTCCTTCTTATTAGTCTCGGAGGAGTTTAGGACTTCTATCCTTTAAAGAGGAGGTTCTAGGCAGACCCCCACGTTTAAAGGTAAAATACTAGTGCGACATATAGAGAAACAAATAAAACTGCAGATAGGGGGTAACACATAAACAAGAAAGGGGGCTCAAATACCTCCACATAGAGGGACAGAGTTATTGCATAACTCAGAGAGGAAGTCCTAATCAGTTTTGCCTACTGGTTTTAAACATGCTGATAGTTAAACAATAATCACAAAAAGGTAGTTCCAGTTTTATTTTTTTATGGTTGATTACCTAAGGCTTGCCTAGGTGTGGGATCATATGCAACAGTTATCCAGAATTGTAGACAGTTTTAGGTTGTTCTACCTAAGAGCATGTAGTTCTGAGTATGGCATAATATACAGAGATTAATTAACAGTTGTTATGGCGAAGTGAAATGCTTCATACTTCAGTAATTAGGCTAAGTGTAATTGGGCGAATATGATCCTAGAACATGATATCTAATGCAGAGACATGCAGAATAACTTAAAACAGGATTTCTAAATGCACATCGAATTATGCACAGCTTTAGAATAGGTAGAAGTGACAGTTTATCTTAATGTTGTTTACCTAAAACATGATTTCTAAGTGCGTAGCATAGTTGTAGCATGATGATTGCACATTTATCCTTAGACAGGATTTCTAAATGAATTTCAGAATAAGCAGAATCACATAGTGACAATTTATGTTGGTGTTATTAGTTGCCTTAGAGACAGGAGTTCTAAGTGATGATGAGATGCTGAAAAACAGTATATAAATCCTAGGGAGCATGATATCTAATGCATGGCATGATTTGTGTTATGCCTAAACATGGAGTCTATTGCACACAGAAGAAAGTAAACCTAGGAAGCATGGTTTCTACCCTTGATTACGATACAGCATACATAGTGCCCTCCCCTTTTTCACTATCCAACCCCGGATGTTGTTTTACAAATAATTATTACAGACTATTGAATATGAATTACATAACTGAAATAGAAAATAAGAAGCTATCTATAGGGAGCTTGCAGTATAGGCCTAGATCTCCATGTCCTCAATGCCAAGTATTGTTTCACAGCCTTTCTCGTAATCCGGATGTGTCAGAGTTCCCTAAGGACCTAAAGGGATCCCGGGCAATGCTCACACCCAGATTTCATAGCCACAATAGAGAGTAAGTGAAGTGTTGAAGGGCCAGCCTTAGTGTGCCAAAGTTCAGAGGGAGCTCAAGGGTCCCAAAGCAATGTTCACACAAAGGGGGCAGAACTTATGAAGTCTAAGAGTAGAGTGAGAGTGCTTGACATAGTTTTGAAAGATATGTTGAGTAGAAAAACCGTTTTACACAAGAAAGACTGATTTTAAAAAAAAGGAGTTTTGCAAAAATGACTTTATTCAGTAAAACAGCTTGACAAAGAGTAAGTCAGTCAAAACACATTCATCTAAAAATCAGAACAGTATACCAAGGCAGGTTTAACAAACACAAACAAGGTAGTGAGGGATTGGGGACACATAAAGTATAGAGTAATGAACATATAACAGGCAGAAGTACAAAGAGGTATAGGATAGAAGCTCTTAAGGGGGTTCAATCAATCGGGGTATAGCATAGTATAGGATTAGACTAAACACAACAGTATCAAACAGCCCAAGGCAGTAGAGTATGCCCCTAATCAAACTAATGTACAAACCTAAGAGTAGAGCAGAAACATTGAAACGGGTTTTAAGTTCACAAAGCATAGCATGAAGTAGGGACTTTAATTAAATGTTGAATAGCAAAATAAGAGGTAGAAGCATATCAGAAACACAATGAACTGAAGCAACAATAGAAACATGTTGGTTTGAGAAATGAATTGAATTAGAACATACCAGTGAAGTGTAGCACAAAAGAGAGAACAAAGAGTTTAATTGCGAGAGAGAGAGTTATTGAACCATGAGTTCATGTCCTTTTTAATGAAAGAGTGGAGTGTATATATATGTATATATATGTATATATATATATATATATATATATATATATATA
>ML263204.1:85095-95910 GCA_005239495.1 Nicotiana undulata | reverse complement strand
GACTAGTTTGTTTAGCTGATTTAGACTTGCGTGACCAAGTCTTTTGTGCCACAGGAGGGGATCACTGTCCAACACACTTAAGCAAGTGAGTTCATTTTCAGACAGTGTGGAGAAGTCTATGACATAGATATTGTTCATTCTCTTCCCCTTCAAAACAATCTTGTCAGTAAGGAGGTTGATCACAAAACATTTTATGGAAGTGAAAGCAACAAGGTTACTTCTATCACACAATTATGACATACTGATCATGCTATATTTCAAGCCATCTATCAGGTACACATGTTCGATGAAACGTGTGTCATCCTTACCTACCTTGCCAACCCCAATAATTTCACCTTTCTTTCCATTTCCAAAGGATACATTTCCTCCTTTGAGGCCTTCAAGTGAAAGGAACTGTTCCTTGTTCCCTGTCATATGCTTTGAGCAGCCACTATCCAAATACTAAATTTGGCTGCTTCCTCTCACTTGAACCTACAAAAAGAAATCAGGGGTTAATTTTAAGAACCTAAACTAGTTTGGGTTCTCTTCTATGAGAGAATGGATGAATCAAGATTTTTCTGGCCCAATTTGGTAGCCAGTTTTTCTTTTTAACAAAACTCTCATTTCTTCGATTGGCCTGCTCTTTTGCAGTACACTCAATTTTGTAGTGGTAGTCTTACCACAATGGGTGCAGAGTTTATTCTCAGGAAGAGTGAGATACTTGCTTTTGGGATCCCACTTGGGCAATTGACTCCCAAAGCCAAGCCCTCTACTGTTGCTACTATGATTCTCTTGAAGCCATGTCATGGCATCAGAGGATTTATTCCATTTACCAGTTCGATCTAATTCATGTTTGACTTTGCCAAGTTCTTCTTTAAGTGTTCTTATCTGTTCATCCTTGGCATACATCTTATTTTTTAGTTTTCCCATATTTTCTTCTAACATGATATGAGAATGATCAACAACCTTTTTACTGGATCCTAGCTTCAGTTTTAAGTTTTCATATTTTAGTTCTAGAATCTCAGTTTCAAGTGGATGAACCTGGTTCAACAAGACAATGTTTTTCTTTTCAGATTCACTTACTCTGATTTCCAGGTTCATGTATTTTTTTCTTTTAGCATTGCACATTCTTTAGAAAGTTGATCCTTCTCTTTGGTTGATTCTTCAGAATCATCCATGAAATCAAGTAGCAACTCAAAGAGTTTTTCTTTAGATAGGAACTTTATTTTGTTTTTAAGATGGGAGATACTTACCGCTGCTTCTTCATGTGATTCCTCATCAGATTCTCCAATTTCCATGAGCGCCTGATCTTCAGTCTAACCATCTTCCGATTCTTCATCTGAACTTTCCCCCCAAGCAGCAACCATAGTTTTTGTTGTGGTTTTCTTGGGTTGGACCAGTTCTTTCTTCCTGTTCCTTCTTTCATATCTCTCCTTTTTCCATTCCACTTGCCACTGAGGACAGTGATTGATAAGGTGGTAGTCTTTCCACACTTGTAGCATCCCTCGTTGGTTGGCCTTTCTGGAGATTTTGCCCTGTTGAAGTTTCCTCTTCTAGAGAGGCCCATCTTCCTTATGAGAAAGTTTCTGAATTCTTTGGTGATCATGGCCATCTCATCTTCCTCCAGATCTGTTCCCTTAGTGATCCTCATTTCTAGACTCCTCTCCTTCTTTGGAGCATCCATTTTCATTGTCTTCCTTCTTAGTTCATAAGTAGTAAGGTTTCCAATTAGCTCGTCCAATCTGAGGGTTGCCATATTTTTGGATTCCTGGATAACAGTGATTTTACTCTCCCGGGAATTTGGTAAGACCCTTGTCAGGATCTTCTCTACCCTGTCCTCTTCAAGAATGACTCTTCCAAGAGACTTAAGTTCATTTGTCAAAGTTGTGAACCTTGTGTACATATCTTGGATTGTCTCTCATTCTTTCATAGTGAAGTTTTCATACTGAGAGTATAGTAGAGTACCTCTTGATATTTTTACCTGAGGTGTTCCTTCATGGGCTACTTGAAAGGTATCCCAAATTTCTTTGGCAGTGGTGCAGCTTTGGATTCTGCTATACTTGTCTGGACCTAGTCCACACACTAGCCATTTTTTGGCCTTTGCATTCTTCTCTCATTTCTTCAGATCCTCAGCAGTGCAGTTAGCTCTAGTCCTTGGTACATCTACACCTTCAGCAGTCTTCTTCATGGTAGCTAGAGGAGAGTTCGTAGTATTCTCCAATCAGGCGGTCCTTCATCCTGTTCTTCCACAAGGAGTAATACTGGCCATTCAAGAGTGGTGGCCTTGCAGTTGATTGACCCTCCCAGTTTCCAGGTGGTGCACTCATTTTGATCTTTTCCAAGGTGTTATCCTTTTCAAGGATAACCTGCTCTGATACCAATTGATATTTTATAACTCAATACCACACAAGAGGGGGATGATTTGTGTGGTGTCAGATTTTCGAGTGCTGTCTCAATAGAAGAACCTGGTTCTTCTTGGTGTTCCAACTTCTACTGATGCGGAATAATAAATGCAGTAAAGTAAAAACACATAGATTTTTACGTGGTCTACAATGATTAGTCTGGTTGATTATCTATGTTACTGAGCAATGATTAGTCTGGTTGATTATCTATGTTACTGTTTCTAGCCAAAATTATTTTATTTTATTTTCATTTTTTTAAAATTATTTTATGCGTCTCATAACACCCCTTTAGCTGGGCAGTGATCTGCCCGTGTATGCGACCACTATGCGGTTCGCATACACGTTATGCGATCGCATAGTGCGTCGCATAACACCCAAATTTTTGGAAAAATTAAGTTCTTTCAAATCCCGGGGTACTTTTACAAAATCAAGGTCCGTTTTAAGAATTTCCACAGAGATAACAAGTCGGGGACTTATTCGGGCATTATTTTAAGCAAGAAATTTTACGGGTCTTTACATAAAAGACATCAGTAATGCAAGAAACAAATCTTGCATATAATTTTGACCATGATCATAATGGTATACCTTTCTCTTTACGAGAGATATTCACCATATGGATATTGATGAATATATTGTAGTAAAAAAATTAATTGATAGCTCTAGAAGAGTCAATTATTACTATTTTTGAGAAATACAATTGATTATCAATAAGGTATTGCGTTGTAGTAAGACTCAAAGAAACTTATTGAGTTTCTAAATTATTCGCGAAAGCAATTAATATATTGAGACTAAAAATAAAGGAAAGATTTATTATCTTCTATTACTACAACTTTGATGTTTAATACTTCAATATCACACAAGAGGGGGGGTGATTTGTGTGGTGTCCAATTTTCGAGTGCTGTCTCAATAGAATAACCTGGTTCTTCTTGGTGTTCCAACTTCTACTGATGCGGAATAATAAATGCAGTAAAGTAAAAACACATAGATTTTTACGTGGAAAACACCTGGCTCAAAAGGTGAAAAAATCACGACCTACTACTTAGTAGGATTTATTCCAAACTCATCACTACAACTCTGAGCCAAACTTTATTTTGTAAACCTAGGACTAACTCTAATCCCTTTGTGGCAAACTAGCCTCTAGCTAATTGCGACAAGCTTCAAGTTAACTCTAACTTGAACAGTGTGTACCTATTACAATTGCTTCTAATAAAGCTGAAAGATACAATATTAAATCACCAACTACAACCAACTAGACTCGAAAGACAAACAGATGGAACTGGTTCTTCTAGCTGGTCAGTAGCCTTTGTGTCGCACAAGGATTCTACTTGCAAAATAACTCTGGGAATTTTGCTTTCAATTCTTGTTTAACTTTTGCCTTTGTGCGATGAGAATTCAGCAGGAATGCTTCAACATTATATAGCTCCAGTAGTTGAGATGTTCTTGTTTAGTTCTAATGCAACTCTTCCTTGGTAGAAGAGTTTGTGTTTATCTCAACTTCTTCCCTTTGTTACTGTCCTTGCTGAACTCGAACTCTAACCTCTTATCAATTTGCAACCTTTTCGCATTAGGAGACAACCTCTTGGTTCATGGATAATTCACAATCACGTTTATCTCCTATACATAGATGGTTCTTGTGCCAATGGAACTGTTCAAGTATGTTTGCCCTGATGGACCTGGTTCAACTGGGTAGACATTTGTCAATCTTCAAAACCATGCAGTGACTTGGGTTAAAAAACTTATAGTAGGATAATATGTATGTGAAAAGCTACCCACTTAATTCTTCAGTTTGTACCACACAAATAAAAGAATGCCACAATAAATTCAAAATGTATTGATATTAAAACCGATATCATAATAAACTTGGAGTTTATTGATAATTGCGCATGTCATGGTGTAAACCTGAAATTTATCGATATGATAATTTATCTAGTTGGTATAACTGGATTCTCCATATTAATTTAAGTATGATGTGCAAAAATAAAAGAGAATTCGCATGGGTAACTATTATAGAATTAGAAAGTTCTTTACAAATCTCTTATGTTATTTGTTCTCATTAATTACAGATCAACTAAAAGGATTGAATCTCATGAATGCTAGAAATATGAGCTCATTTACCTGCCATGTATGCCACATAAGATGCATCTATGAGATGATTGTATGTGCGATTATTATTAATAGCAACCTGATGTTTGCGAGGTAACTTGCTCAATAATTTAAAATAAAGGAAAATTTCTAGATTTCCTATTCAAGACAGCTCATCTTGATAAGTTGATTTACATCACAATTGGTTTAGCAAAATAATTTATTGAGTGCCTCCACTTAATAGCTAAACTATTTCTTATGAGAACAAAATTATCTATATCAGTTTGATATACGCTATATACAAAATTATATTATATTTTTCCCTCACAAGTGATTCAGGGTCAAGAACCAAAAATTTCATCTTATTATTATTGATGCGTGATGTATATTTTGATTAACACCATAACGCACAAATGTCGGTTTTCAAAGTTGAAGAAGCAAGTTAGTTGCTCTAACATGACAGGGAGACATGATAAACAGTTGAGAAAAAATTATGTGGAATGAATTATCATTTTTACATCTAGATCCTCAAATAAGATAATATGAACATGAAGTTCATTAAAATATAATTCATTTGCAAAATATTGCAAAGCATGTCAGATGCATTTTTTGACCCAACGAAAATAACTATATTCTTACCGCAAATGCTCCTATTAGAATAATGTAACGATCCGACTGGTCGTTTTAAGTATTAGCTCTCTTTTCAATGGCTTAAGGTCTCGAGCAGCTCCGTATTATATGTAATAACTGACGAGCGCAAAATCGACGTATAAACTTAGGTTCGCTAGTCGAATATAATATAATATAATATCGTATCCACATGGATTTGAGTTAAACAGTATTATCATAGTTTGTAGCTAGATTTATATCCAAGATGATTAACAATTAAAGTTTATATAATTAAAACTTAAATTAACTAAGATTTTAAACTATTGACTAATGACAAACAACGTAAGTAGTAAGCAAAGTAAGATATCAATAGGGAGAAGATAGGGTTGATAGGATAGGTGCAAGATGCATGTTTGGGATTTAACTCTAGATAATTCACTTCTAATGTTCAAGTGAGTCTTTCGAATTCACTTGGTTATTAATTCAATTATTTAGAAGAAACTCCTCTCTCGAATAAGTCTCAACCTCACGATATGAACCAATTTTAAGTGCGTGAAGTTATGCAAGAATTAGTAGTAGATTGATCTTTAGGAGAACCTATTTTGATTATCCTCCTAACATAGCTTAGTCAACAATTTAACTAGACTCTTTCGATTACTAAGAAGAATTAATAACTTCTACCAACTAAATATAAATCAATAATATCATAAGTTATGCCTCTCTCGATTATATTAACAAGTGAATAAAGATGCAGTTAAAACATCCAAAATGATTCAATACATAAAACTAGAGTTAATTATCCACAAATAAATATCAATACACAAAATCCATCAAAACCTAAAGAGAACTACTCCATAAACACGGAGTAATTCATCACAATTATGTGTAAAGTAAAGAAAAACATAAAACAATTCAAACCCTTATCATGAGTTGGGATTGAATGATAGTGTAACGACCGGGTCGGTCGTTCCGTGAGACTTGTCCCATTTTTTCTATTTTTGCTTTATCATGTGTTGCTTAGCCCAATTTTTATTGTGTTGGGTCGTTTGGTTCAGGTTCGGAGTGGTCGTGGTCGTGGTGAGAGTTGAAACACTTAGTCTCTTAAATTGGCTTAATAATTGGAAAAGTCAACCTAGAGTTGACTTATTGGTAAATGACCTTGAAATGTAGATTTTATGGCTCGGATAGCTTCGTTAGGTGAGTTAGAACTTAGGAGTGTGTTCAGAATGTGGTTTTGATGTTCGGAGTAGAATTAGGCTTGAATTGGCGAAAATAAATTTTGGCGATTTCCAGTCGGCAGTGGAAAATAGGCTATCGGGGTCGGAATAGAATTCCGGAAGTTTGATCAGGTTCGTAGTGTCATTTTGTATGTGTGTGAAAAAATTCAGGTCAATCGGACTTGTTTTGGATGGTTTCAGTACTTTTGGCGAAATTTAGAAGTTTCAAAGTTCATAGGCTTGAATCCGATGTGATTTTGGTGTTTATAGTGTTTCGAAGGCTCGACTAAGTTTGAATAAGGTTAGGGGATGTGTTGGTATATTTGGTTGAGGTCCCGAGGGTCTCGGGTGAGTTTCGGGTGGTTAACGGATCGATTTTTGGTTTTGAAACTTGGCAGTTTTTGTTGGTGTTGCTGCAGAAGAAGTTTGTTCTATGCGTTCGCGGTGGGGTCCCGCGTTCGTGAAGGGTTATGGGGGCTGGGGGCTTTTTTCTCTATGCGTTCGCGAAGTGGTGCCGTGTTCGCGTAGGTTTGGCCAGGGAAAGGTACGCGAACGCGGGGAGGAGAGCGCGTTCGCGAAGAAGAAGAAGTTGGTCAGATGGGCCCCAATCAGTTGGCCTATGCGTTCGCGACAGAAGGTCCGCGTTCGCGGAAGCAGAGTTTGGAAACCCTTCGCGTTTGCATGGTACTGGATGCGTTCGCGAAGGCTATTTTGGAAGCAAGTCGCGTTTGGACTACGCGAACGCGAGGATAGGGCCGCGTTCGCATATAAGGACCTAGGCAAAGTATTTAAGTCTCCTCTTTCGTGATTTTCAGTCCATTTACACCATTTTTGGGCAATGTTTGAAGCTTTTGAGAGGGGTTAACGAGGGAATCAAAGGAGAAACGCTTGGAGGTAAGATTTTTGACTTCATAACTCGATTCTATGTTGTTTTCTAAGTGTTTAAACCTGAAATTAGTGGAATTAAACCCAAAATTGGGGAAGTTAGGGCATGGAAAATTGAAAACTTTAATTGAGAAATTGAAGGGGCAATTGTGGTCCAATTTTGATGTTCTTGGTATGTATAGACTCATGGGAGGATAAGGATTCCGTTTTTGTGATTTTTATCGAATTTTGAGACGTGGGCCCAGGGGTCGGGTTTGGCCAATTTCGGGAATTGTGCCTAATTGTGATAATTTTCGAATGTGTTTCATTTCCTTAGCATATTTTGATGTTATTATTCTGATTTTGATAGACTCGGAGCTTTTGGAAGCCGATTCGAGAGGCAAGAGCATCGCGGAGTATTTTTCGGGTCGGTTTGAGGTAAGTAACAATTGTAACTCTAGACCTGAGGGTATGAAACCCCGGTATTTTACATTGCTCTGGTAAAAGAGGTGATGCACATGCCAGGTGACGAGCGTGTGGGCGTGCACCGATGGGGATTGTGACTTGGTCTGTCCCGTAGTGACTATTAAGCCGCGTGTTTGATTTGGAACCTTATGATATCCTGTATTTTTTAAACTTATACTTATTTATGGTTGTATGCCATGTTTGGGGCCTTGTGCCGGCCTGTTTTAGACCCTTAAGGGTAATGTTTCCACTATTCTCACACTATTTTTGGTAGAAAATTTATGAACTCAATCATGTTTTATATTTGTTGTTGTTATCACTGTTATCACAATGTTTTAAAATACTGAGAGGTATTTTGGGTTGAGTCCCGTGAATTGAGATGAGTTGCCCGTGTGGCTTGAGAGAATGACTGAGTGAGGCCGAGAGCCGAGTATGTGAGGATAGTTATGGATGGGGCTGCACGCCGCAGCAGATATTATATGGATGGGGTTGCACGCCGCAGCAAATATTATATGGATGGGGTTGCACGCCGCAACATATATATATATATATATATTGGATTGGGCTGCACGTCGCAACAATATAGCGCTTGGGTTGTAGGAGCCCCTCCCGGAGTCTGTACACCCCTAGTGAGCGCAGTCGACTATTATTTGGATCGGGCTGCACGCCGCAACAGATATTATATTGATCGAGTTGCACACCGCAGCGGTTTAATTCATTGGGCTTTTAATCAGACTTCAAAGCTCCAAATCACTTGAATTCATACCATAACATTGACATAGCTCGAAATCACTCCTACAAGGTATAAAACATAGAATTAGTGCAAAACACTAGAAATTAAAGCTCAAACTCAACTAAAGTGCAGTAAATTGGAATGTAATAATCGACTAAAACATGAGATTATTGCCTACCTTAAATACCCCACACTTAAACCATTGCTCGTCCTCGAGCAATCAAACCACACTTTATATAGACGCAACCTTACTCAGCAACTCTCCTAACTCATCACACCAAGAATATTTCAAATAGACTAAGCACAATAGTGTAAAATCTTCACCTCAAGTATGGACTCACAAGTACCATGAATTATTCACAACTAACTCACTTACTCTAATGCAAAAATCAACGACATTACCTTTCCTTCATGAATCATGAGCCCTCACACAACAAAAGAGAGTAGTTCCACATACAATAAGAATTAAGAATAATCAGGAACTCAAGAAAGAGAGAATTCACTCACTCTCAGAAACAACATTCATATTCCACAAAAGATGAATAGGCTCGCCCGTAGTGTACTACTCTACTAATTAAGCTTATTCAGTCAAGGATCAAGTAGGACTTTTAACTGGTTGTAATGTCGGTTGCGGGACGGGCAGGATACATTTAGATATAAGAGTGAGTACACATCCCTAAGCACTTTAATACATACACTTTAACATTCAAAACACCCACACTTACGTCAAATCATACTCCACCTTGACATCAACATGAACTAACTCCCAAAATTATTTAAGCACCGTTAGATCAAGAGTTACCACTTATCAATGAATAATTTTCACAATCATACAACTACATAAATTTTTATTTTTATTTTTCCATTCAAGTGACTCTTATTTTTTTTCAATTCATTGCACCTTTCTCCTTATTTCAATAGTTCAACTCAAAAGCCAAATAAGACACCCCACACTTCAACTTTTACAAAGTTCATACAATTTTAAGTGTTCACGAGAGGTAATTGGTTCAAATAGATGATTAGTTCAAACAACTGGGGTAAGTCTTGTAATGTGGTTGCCATAGAAATAGGATTACAAGATCAATAGGGTTAACTACAATCACATAACAATTAGGTGGGTAAAACAATTGACTGGCTCAACAAAGAAATGCCTATATCACTTCCAAGACTGAATAAAACTACTATTTCACTTTGCAAACACACGGGGCAACTTCTAGACATCAAATGCAATGCTCAGAATAACACAAAACCTCACACATACATGGCACATGACTCACTCAAGATTGGATTATCAAGACACTCTAGTCAAAGCAGTTAAGCAATGTTAAAATCATACAATTTAAGGTACTTATACAAGAGTAAAAAACTGAGTCTAAGCGTCACAACTAAAGCACTCACTTTTCTCAAAGCATAATAAAATCAAGAGATATTGTTTTCATTTCAAACCATAGCACAAGGTTTCCTACTTCTAACAAAAATAAAAACTAACTGCACCTGGTTCAAACAGAACCCTTGGAAAAGAACTGTGGTACAAAGAAAAAACAAGGGGAACTTGTTACACTAACTACCAAAAGAAAATGCTTTTGTATTTTTCTTTCGACTTTAATGCCTCAAGAAACCCGTCGAATGATATCCATCGTCGGGAAAAGACGAAAATTTAATTTTTTTTATGGATTTTCAATATTTTTCTATCAAACTATTACAACTAACCAAAAAAACAACTTAATATACATACAACATACATACAAACATATTCTGTCACGACCCGAAATCCCACCTTCGGGCCATGACTGCGTCTAACGTTGAACCTGCTAGACAAGCCAACGTTTGAACTAAATAAAACTCATTAACAACTAAAACGAACAAGATAACTAAGGCATCAATGGCCCACAATGAAATTTAACAAAATAACCAAAATACAACATAGCACTTTCGAAATAAAACCCATATACAAATCCCAGAACTGGTGTCACATACTCACGAACTGTCTAAGAGATTACTACAAACAAAAGGTCTGAAAATAAGTACATAGGACTGTCTTTGAAATACAAAGTAAGACAAAGCTGAAAGTGAATAGTAGAAGGTGACGTCAAGGCCCACGAACGTCTGCGGGTCTACCTTGATGTCCCTGAATGCGCTGAGTGAAGCTCCGACCGTCAGTGATCACCGGGTCCGGCTGCGTAGTCTGCACAACATAAAGAAGTGCAGGTGTAGCATCAGTACAACCGACCCCATGTACTGAGTAAGTGTCGAGCCTAACCTCGGCGAAGTAGTGACGAGGCTAGGACCAACAACAACATATGTACCTGTACAGTTTTATATAATAACAGGAAAGATGGCGACAGAAATAAGCATGTAAGACAGATACGGGGAGGACATGCTGGGGTAATAGGGGCAACAAAATGTTAGCACGGTAGAACAGGGTAATAACTGAAATGTAAAAGTAAAGGCAGGAATTTAACTT
>ML263204.1:0-84887 GCA_005239495.1 Nicotiana undulata | reverse complement strand
GCACGGAATGTCCCCTCGTGCGTAACCTCACAATCACTCGGCACGGAATGTCCCCCCGTGCATATATATTATATCAAAACAAGGCAACAATATAATGTGAAAGTCAACACTAAGAAGTTTCAAGAGCATTAAAATACTCAATGAAATTTCTATTATCCCGGTAAGGAGAAATCATCAATTACAACATCAACAAATGCCCGACAAGGGTCTCAGTTATAGCCAACCTCGCATCAGAAATACAGTTTCAACAATTTAAGCCTCAACTGAACAATTAACTCAATAAATCTCCATGTCAGGGAACAACATCAAGGTACCACTTTTTAATTCACCAATTACTCACAGGGCGGAGAATATCAAGAACATAGTAAGTTTCATCACAAATGACTCACGGCATGCTTGACCGCAACGCATAGGCACTCGTCACCACGCCTATACGTTGGACATGAGTTACACATAGCAAATAAGACTCTATACCTAATCCCTCAAGCTGAGGTTAAGCCAAACACTTACCTCGGCTCCAAAGAAAATGCAAGTCAAGCCTCAATCACAGCCTTTCCTCTCGAATCCAACTCCGAATCGGGAATATCTAGACATAATGGATTTATTAACATCAATAAGTACTCAATAAACCAATTCCCAAGCCAAATTATACATTTCCTACTATTTCTCCGAGAATACTAAAATTCGACCCCGGGCCCACACGTTCAGATTTTCGAAAATTCACGAAGGAATCAATTACCCGGAGTCTAAGGATCGAAGTTATGTAATTTATACAAGGATTCATGGTCTAACATGGAAAATCACGAAATTCTCAAGAACCCTAAAGTTACTAACTAATTCCATGATCTTTAGATGATTTAGTAGTGAGTTAAACTAGGAATTAATGTTAAAATTAGAAGTTTATGGGGTTTTAACTTACCTCTTACAGTGGGTGGTCGTGGAAGGTGTTGCCCAAGCTTGGAGGCTCTCTAATGGAGGTTGAAGATGGATGAAATGAGAAAAACCCAAAATTTTGGGCATTTAAGAGGGGCTGCCAACAGGGGTTTCCGCACCTGCGACCCTAGGACCGCAGGTGCGGTCTCGCACCTGAGAGGGAAATGATCGCCCCTGAGGAAGAAGGGCCTGGGACCCTGGGCTCTCACCTGCGGAGTTGGGAGTCGCACCAGCGGTCCCGCTCCTGCGGAGGAAGGGTCGCGCCTGCGATGGAAGTCGCACCAGCGAAGGCTGGACCGCACCTGCGGTCACGTGCCTGCGGCCTGGGTCTCGCACCTGCGGACTTTGGGCAAGGGGGATGGGGATCGCACCTGCGGCTGGGCAACCGCACCTGCGGTCACACCAGTTGCTGTGCACCAGCTCTGGTATGTGCAAGACTATTTGTTTCTCATTATCTTCTACCCGATGTTGCAAATGTGGAAAGGGTTATGGGGGTTTGAACTCTTCTTTAGTTGCTTCACGCTCAACCACAACCTTATTTTCAATCATCTCAGTTGAATCAGAGTCATATTGAACAGTGAAAAGCTCTCTCTGTGGATGCTTATCCTCTTGGGTAGGCTCATTCTCACAGGGTATCTCCTCCATATTTGCAACATTGGGTAGAAGAGAATTAGAAACAAATAGCCTTGAACAAAAGTCCCAAAATACTGTTTTCCCATGTATATACACCAAGTAGGGTCATGCCAAAATACATACACCTTATCCTACGCAAAAACGGACACTTTTTCCGGACAGAACCTGCACGGCCGTGCACCTAGAAGTGTTCCCGCGCACTTGGCCGCGCACTTTTTACATTGTTCTGCCTTATATGCACGGTCAGTGCGCGACCGCGCACTTTTCACCCTGTTCTGTTGGGAACATGAAAAACCTCAAAACATGAAATTTGTAACTCTTTGAATTGAGTATCCAACAATATATTGTGCAGCCCAAAATGGAGTTTCGAGCGAAACGTTATGTGCATTTACTGGACTACGCAATATGCCTGCTTGATTCTTCGTTCGTTCTAAACTATCATCTGTTGATCCCCGAACACGATCCCGACTTAACTCCTTGGGATTTTAATCAGACTTCAAAGCTCCAATCACTTGAACTTATTCTATAACATCTACATAGCTCGAAATCACTCCTACAATGCATAAAACACACAATTAGTGCAAAACACTAGCGATTAAAGCTCAAACTCAACTAAAGTGCAGTAAATTGGAATGTAATAATTGACTAAACCATGAGATTCTATCCTACAATCAGTGACGTGCGTGCGTAGCCGAGTTCAAACTTCGGATGATTCAGGATTGATGTGGAAGAAGGATTCGTGTTTTAGAAGCTTAAGCGGTAAGAGTTGTCCGCAATTTGAGTTTTGTGTAGACGACTCTGAATTAATGTTTTGATGATTCTAATATCTTCTTGTGGTGATTTTGTACTTAGCACTCGTCCCGATTTAGAATTGGAGGTCTGTAGGATAATTTGAAGCATTTTGGGGGGAAATTGGAAAGTTGAAGTGTTGAAAGGTTAAAAGGTTTGACCGGGAGTTGACTTTGTTGATATGAGACTCAGATAGTGATTCTGAGAGTTGTATTAGCTCATTTATGTCGTTTGGGACTTGCATGCAAAATTTGATGTCATTCCGGCTTGATATGATATGTTTCGGCACGAGTTTTGCAAGTTGGAAGATCTGGAAGTTCATAAGTTTGATTTGAGGTGTGATTCATAATTTTAATGTTATTTGATGTGATTTGAGGTCTAGAGTAGGTCCGTGTTATGTTACGGAACTTGTTTGTATGTTCGGACGAGGTCTCGAGTGACTTGGGCGAGTTTTAGATAGGTTTAGGTTGTATTGCGCTTGTTTTTTATGCTTCGACGTTGTTTCTTCAAGCATAAATGGTACCACATTAATAAAAAGAACTCAAAATTCAGTTTTTATTGAACCATTAGATATGTATCATAATTACATAGTCATAGCAAAAAGAATCGTCGAATTTGGATATTGTATAAGGGAGTTATGCTCATTTCCGTATCGGGGAGACTACTGGTTTCTGGTGTGGTCGCAATTGCGAACATTTCTATTGCAATTGCGATGCGCGATGCCCAGTTTGCAATTGCGAAAATTTTGTCGCAAATGCAACCTTTTCCAGCCATGTTCTTGTTCGCAATTGCGAAGGTTTCTTCGCTTTTGCGAGGGTTCAAAATTGCAAACACTGGATCGCAAATGCGACATCTGCAGCTTGTTTTCAGCTGTGTAATTCAGGTTTTTGCTTAATTTTGTGATATTTTTTAACCCTATTTCCGAGAATGGACAATTTTGAGAGAGGAATTTCATTTAAATCATTGGGTAAGTACTTCTAATTAATTTTCAATTATATTTTGTGTTTATACCTTAGATTTAACATCAAATTCATGAGAATCTAAAGGAAAATTTGGGGAAAATTGTAAAATTTCAAAATGTAAAATGATGATTTGAAGGACGAATTGGTATCGGAATTTGATATTTTTGGTATGGTTGAACTCGTATCGAAATGGGTGTTCGGTTTTTTTTTAATTCTATCAGGTTCCGAGGTGCGGGCCCAAGGGGTTGACTTTTTGCAAATTGTATTAGGATCATAGCTTTGTTAATTGAAATTATTTTCTCTTGTATTGTATGATGTATTTAAGTCGTCTTTGGCTAGATTGAGCCAAGAAGTGGTGAATTGGTAAAGAAAAAAAGCTAAATTGAGTATTGAATTGGCCGAATTGAGGTAAGTGTCTTGTCTAACTTTGTGAGGGAAAAACTACCCCTTAGGAATTGAGTTATTTGTGATATCTTGTTATGTGAAAGTCGTGTATGCAAGGTGACGAGTGGGTACATGATATATATGTAGTAATTGATCGGTTCAGAGTGTCTAGTCTCTTCTCATGTCTTTAATTGAATTGTCATAACATGTGATATCTCGTTGTTAGTCTACTCTTACATGCTCTAGTTGACGCTGTTAGCACTTATTGTACCTCTTACTCGTTATTTGGCCCTTATATGCCTTAGTTGAAGTTATTGCCTTCCTTATTGTCTTGTTACCTCTTAATTATTGAATTTTTTCTATGGCTTTGTGCTTATCTGCTACATGTCCTAATTGTTGTGATTGCATACTTAGTTATTGTGTGCCTTACCTGTCCTGTGATAACCCAAGGGGTCATTTTATGAATTTAAACTTTGTCCTAGTCTTAATAGCCATAAAAAGAGTAATTTTAAATATCTCGATTTGTGTGCGCAGTCCGAGCGTGAAATTGGAAAGCTTTTATGTGAAAATATGAGAAATAGTGAATTCTAGAGTTAAAATTTGATTATAGTTGACTTTGGTCAATATTTTTAGTAAACGGACCCGGATCCGTGTTCCGATGATCCCGGAAGGTCCGCAGAAAAATATAGGACTTGGGTGTATGCCCGGAATTGAATTTTGAGGTCCCAAGCCTTAGAAATCAATTTTTGAAAGAAATTATTTTGCTGAATTATTAATGAAATAAAGAAATGAATTAATGTTTGAAACTGTTTGGTATCGGGCCCATATTTTGGTTCGAGAGCTCTATACTTGTTTGTTATGATATTTAAGCCATGTCTGCGAAATTTGGTGAAATAGGAAGTTCGTTTGACGTGATTCGGACATCCGGTTGAATAGTTATGAACTATAAGTGTTCTTGAGAAAAATAATGAGTTTTGGGGTTTAATTCATAGTTTTACATGTTATTTTCATGATTTGATCGCACGAGCAAGTCTGTATGGTACTTTTAGACTTGCATGCATGTTTAGTTTAGAGACCCGAGGGCTCGGGTGAGTTTCAAATAGGTTTGGGTTGTGTTGCGCTCATTCTTTCTTATGCTTCGACGTCGTTTCTTCAAGCATAAATGATATCATATTGAACAAATGAGCTCCGATTTCTGTTTTGAATGAAGTATTAGGTCCGTATCTTAATTACGGACCCGTAGCAAAAAGAATCATCGAATTTGGACATCGTATGAGGATTTTATGGTCATTTTACTAAGGTTGCCAAATTTTTCAGGTTAATTACGAAATTGCCACTGACGGCGTATTAAAAATCTGCACTATTTGCAAATATTAAAACCTACATATATCCTTCATTATAAGATCAAATTGAGTGATTCAAAAGCCTAACTTGACTATAATTTCACAAGAAATCCATTGGAGATATAAAAGTCGAGTTTAAGGATCATTTGGCATGAGAAACGAGGCAAAATAGCTGGTAGAAAAATATATATAAAACGGGCAGACTTTTTTTTCTTTAAATTTTTGAACCTCACAGCCCTAGGAACGAATTTCTTCACCAAATATCATCCCCAAGTCATAGGTAATCAATTCTAAACTTTACTCTTTCAATTAATCATTGTTTTTCATCATTTTCAAATCAAAAACTAAGAATTTGCATGGTAAAAACTGAGGGTTTGGGTTGAATTAGGGAATTGTGTAAATATTGAATCTTTACCTCGAATTGAGGTCGGATTTTGAAACTAATTGTATATTTGGGTTCGTGGGTGAATGGGTTAACGTAATTTGGTCCGAACTCCGAGTTTAGACCAAGCGGGCCGGGGGTCGGGTTTTCACTTTTTTTTGAGAAAACTTAGGAAAAATTATAATTTTTAATAAAGTTTGTTCCTTTAGCATTAATTAATGATATTGAGTTAATTATGATTAGATTCGAGCAAGTTAGAACAAGATTCTAGAGGAAAAGTAGTAATTGAGCAGTGAGTGGCCTACGAAATTGAGGTAAGTGTTTGGTCTAACTTTGACTTGAGGGAATAGGAATCCCCACTTGTTTGCTATGTTAAATGCATGGGCGTGGTGTATAGGTGAGGTGACGAGTATCTATGCGCCACCCAATTTGCCTGATAAACATGATCCCTTACCCGTTCCCAACTTAATTGATGCTTGCCTTAATTGTTCTTTGTTCATTATTGTTTCTATAACTAGTTGGCGTTGTTATTTTGTTGTTAAATATTACTGTGGTTATTTTGGAAAGAGTATTGGTTGTTTATATGGTTCCCTTGTGGTACAAAACGGTTGAGCGGTTTGGCATTGTTTTTACGAATTATATATATATATATATATATATATATATATATATATGTATACGTTCATGTTGGTTCTATTATTGATAATATTGAGGGAGTGACGAGGAATGCAGTTTAACTGTCTTATGATTGTTGAGGTTTACGTGGATGTTTGGTTTCAATTGATTGTTGTTAATGGTTGTGGCAAGTGTATTAAAAGTGTTGGTTGTTCTTTTGATTTTATCATGGTACGTAGAGACTGAGCTGGGTTGACACCGTTATGGTGTTTACATATATTCCGGTTGGTTTTATTGTGAAATGATATTGGTTGAAGCTTACGAGCTACATTGTTTTATGTTTGAAAATTGTTGAACTAAAAGTGTTGTGAAAGGCTTGGCCTGAACAATGAAAGTTTTTGATGAATAAACAAATTGGTGTGATAAGGGGGCTGTGATAAGGGGGTTGTGACAAGGGTGGATAATTGATTGTGATATTGTGAATAGGTGGGATGGGGTTGCACGCCGCAACAAGACAATGATAAGAGAGAATATGCATGTTTTACTGTTTATAAAATAAAGGCTGGAACATGTATTGTTTTATTATCATTATTTCACATTCTGCTTTTACTGTTATTTAAAGTGAAACTTGTTCTGTTTACAATTTTCGAGACAGAAATATTATGAAAGGCTTTGACTTTAAAGGCGGTGATAAGAGGGATGTGATAAGGGTGGATAATTGTATACAAGTGAATAAATTGAACGTGATATGGGTGAATAAATTGATATGATATGTCCGGTGGGATCGGGTTGCACGCCGCAACAAGGAGCAATAAGGGAGGACAATTATATTAATAATGATTTTCAAAGAAAAACCAAGATTTGAAAACTACCATTTTATATTACTATTTTTCATATTTTGGCACTAGTTTTATTTAAAGTTAAAGTTTGGAAACTTGGAAATCATTTGAGAGGTTGTTATAGCTGAGGCCTGGAAAAGGCGGCTGAGTTATTTCATTGTTGTTGCAGTACTTAATTATTTGTTTAGATTTCCTTCTTGCTTTATATTTATTGTCTCAGTTATATTTTTCTTGTTCGTGTAGAATTGTTTTGTTGCGTTATTGTATATATTATTGTCACAGGTTATATGTTGTTAATGCCCCGTCGTAGCCTCGTCACTACTTCGTCGAGGTTAGGCTCGGCACTTACTCAGTACATGGGGTCGGTTGTACTAATACTACACTCTGCACTCTTTTGTGCAGATCCAGGTATCAACCAGCAATAGAGATATTTAGAGCGGCTATTCATTTATTCGGAGACACGAGGTATATCTGCCGGCGTTCGCAGATCCCGAGAGTCTTATCCTATTTTAATAAAACTATTTTATTATATTCAGAACAGTTACACTACTTCTTTCAGCCCATTATTTATAGAATTTTTTAGTAGTTCGTGAATTGTGACACCGGACCCTGGGGTAGTTCTAGAGTTACTTATATAATTAGTTCGTGGCTCGGTTTATTGCAGTGTTTATTATTTTATGTTTGGAATTATTCATTGAAAGTCAGTAGCTTAAGTTTATTTTATAATTGTTTATTATGTTTAAATGGATAATCAAATGTAAATAGCTAATCGAACTCTAACATTGGCTTGCCCAACATATGTGGTGTTAGGCACCATCACGATCCCTAAGGTTGGGAATTTGGGTCGTGACATGTCCTGTCATTTTTGTAAAGTTTGTTGTATTCCTTTGATCTTTACGTGGTTCCGTTATTGTCGTGTACTCATACCCTTGATTGTATAAATTCTTATAAATTGGGTTATGGGATTGTTATTGTTGATTTAAATTATTGTACGGGGGATCGGGTTGCATGCCGCAACAGGTGAAATAAGAGTGAATCAATATAGTTGAATAAGGGTGAATTATGATATTGATATTGTATGGTGGGATCGGGTTGCGCACCGAAACAAATTTTATTTATTATTATGATATTGATACGGTGAGATCGAGTTGCACGCCACAACAGGTGAAGTAAGGGTGAATTGATAAATAAGGGTGAATTGTGATATTGGCTATGCTTATATGGTGGGATCGGGTTGCGCACCGCAACATATATTTATTTATTCCTATTGATATTCACACACTAATAGTATTTAATGGTGGGATCAGGTTGCGCGCCGCAACAATTTATGTGTTTTGTATTCCCTGTTGTATTGTATTGGCTTCGGTTCTTTGGTACGAGACTCTAAGAATCTTTATTTCTGATTTTTCACCGAGGATTGAGTTGTTGTCATTGATTTATTGTCTTTGCCGTCATTTCCTGAACTCTTTTCCTAATACTATTATTTTGGTGAATTGATTTTCAAGATGAATTTACTACGCTTAGTCATCACCTCATATCCTGCTAAGTTGTTAGTAATATAGCGATTTTAAATAAAAGAATTAATAACATGCTTACCTTATGTGGCTTTTAAGTTAAAACTCGCCGTTTTATTCGGCACTTTACCATTGCTAATAGTTGTCATATTTTACTTTAATTGATTTCTCAACTTAATGCCCTTACCCGTCTGATGTTTTTACTTTACTTAAAAAGGAATTGTTATTATATTTTAATTTAATAAATTATATATTAAATTCAGTAGCTTATCTGATGTTATATTTTATTTGAAAAGGTTATTTTCTTCACCCAAATGATTTCTAAAATAAACTCATTTTTCTCATTGATTTCCTACTTGGTTCAGAAAGTGTAGTTTTACTTTACGATATATAAATAAAATCTCTTGAACATCCTAACTAGCATTTATCACGGATAATATGTACCGATTAGAACGTGGATTTTGTCGTGCGAAGTTAGATGGAAAATATGGGCACAAGTGCCATGTGTGTTAAAGGTTTGGAAGTTGTGATTTAAGATATGAGATACGAGAAGTGGAATTGTTGAAATTGTGTATTAGAAATGATTTGATTGGTTGAGTTGATGTCGTTTTTCCTACTTGAGCACATTTATACTACATTCGTACCCCGACTATGTTGCTGCTTAATTACTTGGTTACTTCTCGTTGTCATTCGTGTCCCCCTTATATTTACTACTGTTTGTAATATGAATTCTTCCTGTTATTTCCATTACCTTGATATTCCTTCCTTGTTAGCTTTATGTCATATCCTGCACAGGTTTACATGTTCGGTTGGTGTCTTGATTTGGCCTCGTCACTACTCTACTGAGGTTAGGCTTGATACTCACTAGGTACCACTGTGGTGTACTCATGCTACGCTTCTGCGTATTTGTTGCGCAGAACCAGGGACTTCGGATCGAGTTGGTTTCGAGATTCATGCTTGTGCGGCTGGAGACTTCAAGGTACACCTGCTGGACGTTCGCACGCTCAGAAGTCACCTTCTATTGTATTTATTTCCATTGACTCTGTTAATCCAGAACATTGATGTATTCGTTATGTATAATTACTCCTAGAAAATCTTATGACTTGTACTACCGATTTTGGGATATCGTATTATTTTTAGACTATTGGTTTATTTAAAAAAATTTGATTCATGCTCAACAACTGTTTAGTAAAATCTGTTATCATTTTGGTATATATTAGGCTTACCTAGTTTTAGAGACTAGGTGTCATCACGACTCCTTTGGAGGAATTTTGAGTCGTGACAAATAAGTCCTAAAAGGACAAAGTCTATGATATATTTAAAAGCGAATAGACAAACCAGTTTCAAGTAAAATTCTTGATAGAGAAAATGAGCATATGATCAAAATGATCATATATGGAGGCAAATGATCTAGAAGATCACATTACACAACACTTCATAAAATCCCAGAAGAGGTTCAAATACCTGAAAATATGAATAAAGATCTCTATGTTATGTCTTTAAGAAAATAAAAGGAGGTTGAAATTGATATAAAATGTTCTTCGATTCCATCTATGATAACGCTATATATATATATATATATATATATATATAGCTAATAGTGTATGCATCACTTTTATGTATCCTATATGTCTAGCATGGCATAAAAACTTGCTATGCATCTAAAGTCTATTTATATGCTTATATAATTTAACGTATATGACAATCCCTGAAGGATTCAAATAGCTTAAAACATGTATAATTCTTGTTCCTGAAATATCACACCTAAGTGCAATTTGCGCATATAGGTATCTTGATATAATTATAACCATGATAATGCGGGAAATTTAATCTTTATGAAGATATTTGAAAAGGCCATTGCATAACATTATATGAAGACATTACATATATATAAGAATGATGATTCCAAGGTGCAACATATTTATTAGGGTTAATATGGATAAAAAATTTTTACCAAATCTCTACCAACGATCTTTTGAAAATGATGCACAAGATTGGAATGTGAAGGTTCAATGTAACGACCCGGTCCGTCGTTACGGAAAAAGCTGCATTATAACTATTGTTATTGCCTAGTTATAGACTGGTTATACTGTATTTGATGTATTAGAGTTGATAGGCTTGAAATCGAATGGTTGTAGTGAGAGTTCAGTTAATTAGCCTTTAAAAATAGCCTTAAAATGGAAAAAGTCAACTAAGAGTTGACTTATTGGCAAACGACCTCGGAATGCGGATTTTATGGCTCAGATAGCTTCGCCAGGTGATTTGGGACTTAGGAGTGTGTTCAGAATAATTTTGTGATGTCCGGTGTAGAATTAGGCTTGAATTGGCAAAAATTAGTTTTTGGCGATTTCCGGCCGACAGTGAAAAATAGGCTATCGGGGTCGGAATGGAATTCCAGAAGTCGGAACAGGTTCGTAGTGTCATTTTGGACTTGCCTGCAAAATTTCAGGTCAATCGGAGTTGTTTTGGATAGTTTCGGCATCATTGGTGGATTTTAGAAATATCGAAGTTCTTAGGCTTGAATCCGATGTAAATTTGGTGTTTTGATGTTAGTTTTGGTATTTTGAGAGTGCAAATAAGTTTGAATGATGTTATATGACGTGTTAGTATAATTGGTTGGGGTCCCGAGGAGCTCGGGATTGATTTCGGGTGGTTAACGGGCATTTTCGGACTAAATGAATTGCTGGTTTTTCTGGTTTCAGTGCAGTAGATTTTTCTTCTCTACGATCGCGTAGGGAGAGTCGCGATCGCATATTTCAATCGAGGGGGCAACCTTTCTTTACACTCTGCGATCGCATAAGTGTGCCCGCGATCGCAGAGGTCGAGCAGGTCAGGTATCGCGATCGCGTAGAGTTATGGCAGGCGCGTGGGGTAAGGTCGAATGGTCTTCGCGATCGCGTGTGGGGAGCTGAGATCGCGTGTGAGGGAGGTTTTGTGAATCGCGATCGCATTGAAGAAACCACTAGGCGGATATAAAATAAACCCTCCGCGACTTAAACCCTCCTTTCACCATTCTTGTTCGAACAAAGAGCTTTTTGGACGAGTTTTGAAGGGGAAAATCAGCGTTCTTCATAGAGGTAAGTGTTTTGATCATTAAAACTCGATTATGGACGATTATAGAACATAAAACCAGTGTAAAGTCATGGAAAATCAGTAGAAAAATTGGGTTTTAGGGCTTAAGATTATGAGACCTTTAGGGGTCGATTTGAGGGGTCAAACGGACTCCGATTTTGGTGTTCTTTATATGTAAGGACTCATGAGAGGACTAAGAATACCTTTATATAAAAATTTCTTAGTTTCGGGACGCGGGCCCGGGGGTCGGGTTTTGACCGGTTACGGATTTTTGGGTTAAATTTGAATTCTTCCGATTGGAAATTGTTCCTTAAGCACATATTGATGATAAAAATATGAACTTGGTATATTTGGAGCCTTCGAAGGTTGATTCGAGAGGCAAACGCATTGCGAAGTAGTTTCGGGCTAGTTTTGAGGTAATTAATGTCTTTAAATCCTGTCCTGAGGGTATGAAACCCCGGACTATGCACCCTTTCACGGGTTTTAAAATGCAAAGGTTGAAACTTTGGGGATATATTCCTTACTGAGGCAACTATTGATTTGCGAGACGGCTTTTTAAATCTTATTTCCAATAGTACTATATATACATGATATGTTTTGGGCTGTAAGCCATATTTAGGGCATAATGCCGATTTGTTTACCCCTTGGGGGATGTTTTACTATTATCCTCACTGATATGTTATGATTTTTACTCTGTCTTTTCTGTGAAACTGTTTTGACACTCAGAGTATTTTGATACTACTTCTTGAAAATGAAATACTATTTTTGGGTCGAGAACCCGGTATAATTATGGCCTGAAGGGTAAATTGAGCGTGTCTGACTGAGTGAGGCTGTTGGCCTATATTGTGAGGATGATATGATATGAGTGAGGCTGCGGGCCTATATTGTGTGTGATTTATGCCATGTTGTGGCTTATTATAGCGCTTGGGCTGTAGGAGCCCCTCCGGAGTCTGTACACACCCCCAGTGAGCGCAGGTACCTAATGAGTGATGCCCGCGGGGATTATGCTGAGTGATTGTGAGGTTGCCTGATGGGCAAAGTGATTGTGAGGTTGCCTGATGGGCTAATACTGAAAGATATTGTTATGAGAAATGATCATGGCCCGAGGGGCAGTTTTATGAGGATTTTTACTGAGTTTTCAAACTATGATTTATTTCATTTTCAAACTGGTTTCTACTGAGTATTTTACTGAGATATACTGATATTACACTTGTTTCCAAGGATTTCTGGAAACTGATTTTTGAACTTATGTATTTGATGAATACTATCTGGTGACTTGGTGTTTTACTGGTTTTGTGAATTGGTGTGTCTGTACTGTGCGTTTTATATTTCTCAGACTGTGATTTATTTTCATTACTACTGAGTTGACGTACTCATAAAAACTCCCTGTGCCTCTGTGCACAGATTCAGGTACCGATTTGGAGCAGTAGCTGCCTTGTTCGTTAGCAGCAGTTTCACGGGATATCGAGTTAGCTGTCCATCGTCCACAACTTCTCCATTTTCCTTCCTTATTTAGCTTTAGCATTTGATTCAGAGACATATATTATAGTTTTAGCAGAGTTAGATTTATTTATTCTTAGATGCTCATGACTATTGACTCCCGTTCTTGGGAGGTTGGTTTTGGCTAATATGGGAACGCTAAGATTTATTTGTATTTTTTAATGCAATGGTTGCATGCTTATTATTGAATTGTGAACTCGTGTAATTGAACAAAAGCGTAGTAATGTGATGGTTGGCTAGCCTAGTTCCACGATAGGCGCCATCACGGCCTGTTAGGATTTGGGGTCGTGACATTCAAGGATGTGAATTGATGCTCTCATGAGGGGGAGTTAATACGCATTGTACTCTTTTTCCCTTACAAGGTTTTGTCCCACTGGGTTTTCTTTGCAAGGTTTTTAACGAGACAGCCAAAAGGCGTATTTCTAAACATGTGTATTCTTTTTCCTTCACTAAAATTCTTTCCCGGTGATTTTATTTTAGTTAAGGTTTTAACGAGCCGCATTATTTGTTGAATAGACATTCAAGGGGGAGTGTTATAAATAGAATTATATTTACGGTGAATGACTATACTTTAGATGTATCTCAGGGTTTGTTGCCACTTTTTTCCTATAAATAGAGGTGTTCTATTCCATTATAATTCATCCCAAATCAATAATAATTCTCTCCACTTTTTTCTACAATACTATTTTTTTTCTTTTCTTGTTTTATAACAATATTTAAATACTGGAGAATATTCATATAAGAAATCACTAAGATGCTGATTCATTTTCTGTAGTTGGATGAATCTTTTCGTTGAAGATGAATAATGAATGGCTTTTTCATTTCTATTGACAGAAGCCTTCCCTAAAAGTTTAACTTGTTTCTGGTCATATCATATATATAACGCCGTCAACTCCCAGAATAAATTAAGATAAGCAAAATAAAAAATAAAAAGGGGTGGAACTAATCATAGTGCCTTAAAACCTAACGGAAAGATATAGCGCGTGGATGAGATTTTTCATCCTTATAAGAGATATCGAATTTAGAAAAAACACGAATCTGAATTAGTCGGGTCCTTAAATTTTTGGAGCCCGTATGGTTCAATTAGTGCTAAATTTGGAATTAGTCAGCATTTGCTGTCATTCTCTTATCGCCTTAGTATGTTTTTGTTTTTGTTTTTGTTTTTTCCTTCTGTTAAGATGTCAATTTACGACCTTATCCCACTTCATACTTTATGTAACACTCTCAATATGGTTTTTGCTGAAGTAGTAAAGTGATATTCCTTTGTTGTTGAGTTACATTATCGTTTTTGTAATTGGTATGTGTTTCGATGGCAAATACTAACATCTGGTATCTAGCTATCTAAGTATTATTTACACTATATGTTCCAATTTAGGTATTTTTAAAAAAATGTTATTTTGCTAAAATGAGTATCCTTTAGATAGACAAAATGCTAATGAAATAATTTTACATTAATTGAGAGTAACATCAAAAGTCAGGAAACATTGAATAATAACCAGATTGTTCCCATTTAGCTAAAGTAATAATAGGTTGACTGTTTTATACTAGTTATATGCTGTAATTTGAATAACAAAATTTGCCAAACAGTATTTTTAAGATGGGTTTGGTTTGTGCGGGGCGGGACGGACTAGAAATAGAAAATTTTACTATGCGGGGCGGGGCTGAGCTGAACCCATTGCCGTCTCTATTAACAATTAAGAGAGATTTTCAGAAACCACTATTGTTTAGTGGCTATTGACTTCCTATAGCTACCATATACATAATTACATCCTATAGCTACTATTCAGTTGTCACAATGATATATTCATTGTATTTCTATTTGTATTCGGCGTATTTTACTGTATTTTAAAATTAAATGATGTTATATTCTGTTCTATTTAATATTTGTATTTCAGTGTATTCCAATGTATTCATGCGTACAGTATGTATAGTATGCATGAATCCATGTGTATTCAGCTGTATTATATTAAAAAAAATACAGACCTTCGAAAGACGTAAACACGGGTAAAAAAAATGTATTTATATAAAAAATACAATGTGTTTGAGTGAATTTGTATAGAATACAACGTATTTATATCATTGTACGTGACTAAATAGCGAAGAAGAGAAGAAAGTTCGTCGAATATGGTGTTTTCCGACCAAGACTCTTTGTATCACTTCACTACCTCTTCCATTACAATTTACTACACTTACAATTCGATCACATATTTCTCTTTTTTCTCTTACATACCGCGCTAAGAATCCTTCTTTCTCTTCAATCTCTCCATCGCCCAAGGTATCTCTTCTCCCTTTTTTTATTATAGGTTTACTTTCAATTTTCTTGTCGCTACGTTAGTGCCAAATATTAGGATGGAATAGCTTCTTTCCATTGGCATTTTTTTCAAACTTTTTACTACGCTTTTTCTCTTGCATATTTCTAAAGTAGTCGGCATTAGCTGTCATCCTCTTTCTTATCGCCTTAGTATATATTTTTTTCTTTTTGTTAAGATGTCAATTTACGGCCTTATCCCTCCCCTTCTCTCCTTCATATTTTATGTAACACTCTCAATATGGTTTTAGCTTAAACACTTAAATTATACACTAGGGCATTGTTATAATCTGGTATTCAATCTTAACAACCAAACTTCGCAATTTGGTTTTTTCTTTTTCCCCTTTTGGCTTTTTTTATTTATTTATTGTCAACAAGTAAGTGTTCGAATGAGTTCAGAATATTTAGATACTGGTCAGAGTTCATTCTATTGTTTTAATTTTTTGTCTTGCACAAAATCAAATCAAATCGATCAAAAAAATCGATACTTTTTTGTTTGGTTTTAAATTTTAAAAACCTATCAAATTTGGTTTGGTTTTGATTTTAATCAAAAAATAACCGACCCAAACCGACTATAGGAGTAACTATTTCAAATTTATTTTTACACCTATATATATGTATATTTTTATACAAAGTTTCAAAAATTTTATGGTGAATATTAATCGTTTGCACATTTCGTACGGTTCTTTTTGCCTTTATATTCTAGTTTGATTGGTAGTTTTCTTTTATTAAGTGTAAGAATCCATTTCATGTTAAAAAAAATATGTTTTATTGAGTACTCAAATTATTCATCACTATTTGATTCAATTATCATCAATATATTTTAATAAATAATAGATTTCTCAAAGGACAATTGATTTGATAGTGTCACGTTAAAAATATAATCGCCGAAATATGTGTTTGGTAGTGTATGTCTTATATTTAAGAAAAAACCAACTTACTTGGTTTGGTTTGGTTCTGATATTTGAAAAATCAACTTAATTGATTTGGTTTCTTTTTATGAAAAAAACTATCAAAACCGAACCATAGACCACCCTAATTACAACCATTACATTTGTTCTGTTAGATTACACTGTCAGTAGAGTAGATGTGTCCTTTGGTATGGCTAAATTCTCATGATCTTCGTCCACATGCACTGCACTTGCCCTAACTTTGCTCACTATGCTCTGACATCAATATGACGTCGTTTTCAGCTCTTCTCCTTTTTTTTTTTTCTTCTGAGAACAGGGATCTTATTTATAAATATCAAATAGTAGAGTGTAGGAAATTCAGTGAGCCCGATAGGGCCATTACCTACTTGGCTATTACATCAAAATATCATGTCTCGAAGGATATTTTGGTTTCCAAAGTATGACATTCTAGAGCAAATATCTTTACTAACATTTTTGACTAAATAAGTAGAGCCTTCATAATCTGAATTTAAAGCAGCAGTTACAAAATGAGGGGCATAATATATAATATTAAGATCCCTGTCGTTGTTGTCACGAAGTTCTTTCCTAGCCATCATGTGTGTCGGTTTGTTGGCTTACCTGAAGATGTGGTGGATTGTCTGAATCTTCACCTGGGTCATTAATAACCTGCACTCATGAATAATATTATTAAATATTGCGATTCCATTATCCAAACAAATAATGACATCTGTAGAATCCAATTACACTCCTTCATAATCCCTTGCTCCTGTTTTATGTGTGAATTATTTGATTCGCTATGGATTGAAATTTTTAGTATGTAAGAAAAATTAAGGCATAGTTATGAAAATTATGATCTAAAACGCATTTTTTCATATTTGTATGGTTATGAAATTATCTCATTAGATGTAGATTTTAAGATTAAACTATTTTAAATATAAAAATAGGTAATTCTTTTTTAAACAAATCACTAAAAAAGTGTCATATAAATTAAAAAAGAGTAAATATTATACAAACACACATGCAGGTTAGTTGATTAAATTTTTAAGCACCCGAGTGTATATTTTTTAAATAATTAATTTACTTATAAGAGTTAACCATTTATATTTAAATCGTATCAAGAAGTAGTATAAAAGATGGTGTGTGTTAAAAACAATTTAGCTATTTGCTTATAGAAATTTTACGTTGGTGTAATTAAGCTTTGACATTCAATTTCAGATCGAAAAATTGATTGTACAAACAATTAAACGTAATATGAGTGTATGGGTCAAAATCTGATCAAAAGAATTTTATTTAACAAAGGACGACTAAGGGTCAATCAAGCCGAAGTTATGTACGGGAAGCAATATATTGGTGAGCAGCGCAGCTGCGGTCGAGGTCGAGCACTCGGGTCGGCTCAAACGGCTAGCTTAGCAATTAGATGCTTTGGAGGAATATTCTACAGGATATTCTCAAAACTTGGGTATTCTGATTTAGGACCGCTAGGTAAAAGAAGTGTCTTATATAAGTAGCAATAGAGAGCATTTGAGAAGGGGGTTGGTTTTAGAAAAAGAGAAGATATGGTCTATCATCTGGTGCTCTCCGCCAAAAGGAAAAGGGTTTTGAGATTCTTGTATTCATATATCGTTCAGCTTTATCAAATGAAAGAGGACTCGCCTTGCTCAGGATCAGTTGAATCTTTTCTTTTGTGTACATTTTGTTATCATTTGATGTTTCTCAATGCATAATCTTCTTCTCATACTGTAGAGTCCGGCCATGATTATTGTCGGTATTTATATTCAACTATACCTTTACATTCCTGTTATCCATCTCAGATCTGGAATTAATTATTTTTAATTAGGATTTTCCCATTATCTTCTTACTTAATTAATTTAACAAAAAGGCATAAAACTTTTTGGTCAAACAATTTGGCGCCGTTTGTGGGAATTTTTTTAGTTAAAATTTTAATTTCCTCTAGATCTAAATTTAATTGTAGTTCCACTTTCTGTTCATTGTAGCGTCATCCTTTCATTACAACTGCAAACTTGAGAAATTCGTAGGTAAGATCTCGATATCAAACCAATCAAGATTGGATCTTTACATATATGTATGAAATATTTTACAAGTTTTAGTGGATAATATTGTTGCTGCATGACACTGGAAAGCATGTTGTTTATGCTAATGCAATAAGGTTGTGACTTGTCAAGATTTTGTAAAAGCGAGAAATTAAATTATGTTTGATATCAATATGAAAACTACGTTTTGCTGAAGTAATGGCTTTGGTATGTCATGAGTGTAAATTTTCAGTGTATGATTATGACCATTATATACTAAGCACGTCCATAATTCTATTGTCATGTTAATGCTAGACATAAATTTATATCTTACACATACTGCTATCTCATTTAGAGAGGGATGATAGCTTGTTGTGTGATCCTTTCAAATGATAAACTTGTCATACCTTTATGATTATGGTATGGCTTATGTATCCTTTAGTTTTGTACACCCAAGATTGGATTGGATTACAAACACGGCGGGATCAGGACTGTGACTCGAACTCGAAGTCCCAACAACCGAAGTAATTTTCCAGTCCATAAGTGTAACGACTCGGCCGGTCGTTTCGTAGAATTTGCACAGTTATTCCTGTTTATGCATTGTTTAGTTGTTCATTATACGTTGGATTCGGGTGGTTCGGGTTCAAAGTGGTTGTAGTGAGGATTGAGACACTTAGTCTCTTAAAGTAGCCTGATAGTTGGCAAAGTCAACTGAGAGTTGACTTCTTGGTAAAAGACCTCGAAATGCGGATTTTATGGCTCGTATAGCTTCTTTAGATGATTTGGGAATTAGGAGTGTGTTCGAAATGTGGTTTTGAGGTCCGGTGTAGAATTAGGCTTGAATTGGCGAAAGTTAGTTTTTGGCGATTTCCGGTCGGCAGTGAAAAATAGGCTATCGGGGTCGGAATGAAATTTCGGAAGTTGGAGCAGGTTCGTAATGCAATTTTGGATATGTGTGAAAATTTTCAAGTCAATCGGATGTGTTTTGGATGGTTTCGGCATCCATGGTGGAATTTAGAAATTTCATAGTTCATAGGCTTGAATTTGATGTGATTTTGGGTGTTATTGCATTGTTTTCGGTGTTTCGAAGGCTAGACTAAGTTTGAATGAGGTTATGGGATGTGTTGGTGTGTTTAGTTGAGGTTCCGGGGGCCTCGGGCGAGTTTCAGGTGATTAACGGAATGATTTTTGGCCTTTAGAAATTGCTGTTTTGCTGGTGTTTCTGCAGTAGGGATTTACCCTATGCGTTCGCGGAGGTGGTCTTGCGTTCGCATAGGGGGATTGGGGTGCTGAGGGAATTTGTTCAATGCGATCACGGCTTGGGGGTGCGAATGTGGAGTGTAGGGCTGGTTTATCATCGCGAACGCGGGGGAAGTAGTGCATTCGCGTAGAATAAAGGCAGCTGAGGATCCCCAGGCCCATTGGTCTATGCGTTCACGAGGCCTAGAGTGCGTTCGCATAGGTTTGGGGATGGTTGTGTAGTGTGTTCGCGGGCTAGTAGCCTCATTCGAGTAGAAGAAATTAGGGGCCAACTGGGATTGCTCTATGCGAACGCGGCCAATGTGATGCGTTCGCAATGAAGAAAAGACTGGGCAGAAAGTTTAAGTTCCAAAAACGAGAGTTTTAGGCCATAACTCAAAATACCATTAGAGAGCTCGGGAGAAAGAGGATTTGGAGAAGATTTTCAGTGGGATTCTTGAGGTAAGTGTTCTTCAATCACATTTGAGTTAATATCATGATTTAGCCTTGATTTTTATCATGTAAATTGAGAAGTAAAAGTGGAAATTGGGGGAAAATGAGAGGAAAAATTGGGAATTTCTTTTGATGATTTGAATGGGCAATTGAGGTCGGATTTTGGTAAATTTTATATGGGTAGACTCGTGAGGGAACGAGAATTCTAGTTTTGTGATTTTTATCGAGTTATGAGATGTGGGCCTGGGGTCGGGTTAGGCCAATTTCGGGAATTGTGCCTAATTTTGATAGTTTTCGATTGGGTTTCGTCTCCCTAGCATATTTTGATATTTTAAATTTGATTTTGGTAAACTAGGAGCATTTGGGAGACGATTCAAGGGTAAAGGATAGTGCACAATAGCTTTTCGGGCTGGTTTGAGGTAAGTAATGACTATAAATCTTGTCCTGAGAGTATGAAACCCCGGACTTAGCATCTTTTCACTTTTTTGGAGTGACGCACATACTGGATGACGAGTGTGTGGCATGCACTAATGGGGAATTTGAATTTGGTTCTTCCCGAGGCAACTATTGAGTTGCGTAACTGCTTTTAAATCACATGATAAATCATATTTTTATGCTTTTGATATATTTGGGCTGCAAGCCATGTTTGGGGCCTTGTGCTGACTTGTTTAAACCCCATGAGGGCTATTTTCTGATATTCCTCACCGTGGTGATTATGATTTACACTCAGTCATTCATGTTAAACTGATTTTGATACTTAGACTTGTTGATATTATTTCATGATATAACATATTGTTTCGGGTCGAGAACCCCATTTATTTATGGCCAGAGTGGCATTTCGAGAGTTTCTGACTGAGTGAGGCCGAGAGCCAATATTGTGAGGATATGATGGATCGGGTTGTACGTCGCAGCATGATACACTGTTATGATATGTGAGAGGCCGAGTGCCAGAGTGATTGATGTCATGCTTTGACTCGTTATAGCGTTTGGGATGTAGGAGCCCCTCCGGAGTCTGTACACCCCCAGTGAGCGCAGGTACCTACTGAGTTTGAGTGTCGAGTGACGAGTGATTGGGAGGCATGAGTGACAGTGAGGTTTCCCGAGAGGCTGATGCTTAGTGATTGGGAGGTATGCTAAGTGACTGATTCTGAGTGATGATTTGCCCGAGGGGCGGTTTATGATACTTGTTTTGACTGAGTAACTATTTATGACTTATTTCATCTTTAAACTAAACTTCTCGAGTATTTTACTGTAATCATTGGAACTCACACATGTTCAAAATATTTTTACTGAAACGGGCTTTTAAAGCATATTGACTAAATGTATACACTGTTGGAAATAAATAATTTTCTTATTGTGATTCGATGATTTGCTCCTATGTGTTTCTTACTAATCAGACTTAATTTATTTTCATTACTACTGAGTTGGCGTACTCACCATTACCCACTGCACCTCTGTGTGCAGATTCAGGTGCTGGTACCGAGCGTTAGCCATCTTATTACGTGCGAAGCCAGAGTTGGGACATCGAGGTAGCTGTTCAGCGTCCACAGCATCTCTGATTCTCCCTTTCTTGTTTTGTACTTATTTCTTTGTTTCCGAGATTATGTATTATGACAATAGAGTTTTTGATACTACTCTTAGATGCTCATGACATGTTGGCTTCAGGTCTTGGGGATAGCCGTTAGCCTATTTTACCTCGTTTGGTTTGGTTTAGAAATTTGGAAATTTCTATATGTTTATGAAAATATTGGAACTGAATTGGAAATTTTGAAAAGAAAATGTAAATGTGTGATTTTTGGCTAGCCTAGTTCCATGATAGGCGTCATCACGGCCGGTTTAGGATTTAGGGTCGTGACAATAAGATTCCCAAATATGACTAACAACAAAGCCGGGCACGAGGCCATGATTGCAGGTCTAAAGCTAGCACTCGAGTATGGAACAAAACGGGTCATCCTACGGTGCGACTCAGTTCGTTGTCAATCAATTCACAGGGACTTTCCAAATAAAGGAGCAAAGACTGAAAAAATACCAGGCCGAGATCGGCAAGCTGTTACCCGAGTTCGATGAACGCCAGTTCGACCAACTCCCTCGAGCACAGAATGTCAAAGCAGACGACCTTGCCAAACTGGTAGCATCCACTAAAAGCATAACAAAGGGAACGTGGTCTCTCCCCTCCACTCGCCGATCAATCAAATCGAGGTACGAACGACTTCATTTGGTTTTAACTGACAGTTTTTCTAAGTAGGATAGAAGCAAGAGCATTCTCCCAGATACGCGAACAGGGAACAATCGCCGCCGTATAAAAAAAGAAAAAGTATATTGTGTGCCGATTCGACCTCCCCAAAAAGATCAGTTGCAACAACGGACCCCCAACTCGTCAAGAAAAAGGATGCCAAATCCTCCGAGGAGTAGCATATCACAAGGATACTCTCCACGCCGTATCGCCCAACAGGCAATGAGCGAGCGGGATCCTCCAATAAATCGATACTTAACGTCATGAAGAAAAAAATCCGAAGATGCAAAGAGACCATATAGACTGGGACTAGATCGCCAGCCCGGAAAACATGTAAATCTCTCTGATATATGTAGGCAAAGCTTAAGTGCATGAAGCTCACCTGCATTTCCGCCAAAACAACGCCGCATCAATTAAACAAGTTTAATTCGACCTCGCTCGAATTAATTACAAGTTAATTTCGACCTCACTCGAATTAACTGGGGGTTACATTCGGCCTCGTTCGAATTCACACCCACGCGGCCCCCCGCCATCATCGATTAAACAAGTTAATCTCTACCTCGCTCGAATTAACTACGGGTTACATTCGACCTCGTTTGAATTCACACCCACGCGGTCCACAACCATTATCAGTTAAACAAGTTAATCTCGACTTCGCTCAAATTAACTACGGGTTGCATTCAACCTCGTTTGAATTCACGCCCATGCGGCCCCTGGCCACCATCAAACAAAGGTAAGATTCGACCTCGTTTGAACCACTTAAAGAGTCAAACATTCGGTCTTGTTCAAACTGATTCACGTTAGACCTCGTTCGAACCACTTAAAGAGTCAATCATTCGGCCTTGCTCGAATCGATTCACATTCGATCTCGTTTGAAACAATTAACGTTCGACCTCGTTCGAATTAGTCGACATTCGACCTCGTTCGAATCAACTTATATTCGACCTCACACGAATTATTTTCAAGACTAACATTCGACCTCGGTCGAATCAAGTTATACTCTGCCCCGATCAACTATCTCAACGACCGACAACGTTCAGATCAACTGAGAGTCAGGGACTTTTACAAAGGGGAACATTCACAGAAAAACAAGATGTACAAAAAGAAATCAGCTATTCCATTCAAATGAAAATAAAAATTCTACAAATGGCCAAAAAGGCGCCCCCGCAAAAAGGGAAAAAAATGAAAAGAACAAAAAGAAACTAAGTGCAAAAGCTTCACACTACATTGTCTCCACCCACGTCATCATTGCCTTCCCCGCCTGGTTCAGCAACATCACCTCCACCATCAAAAGAATGGGTCAATCTTATCAAAAGAATTTTATTTAAGGAAGGACGACTAAGGGTCAATCAAGTCGAAGTTATGTACGAGAAGTAATATACTGGCGAGCAGCGCAGTTGCGGTCGAGGTCGAGCACTCGGGTCGGCTCAAACGGCTAGCTTAGCAATTAAATGCTTTGGAGGAATATTCCACAAGATATTTTCAAAACTTGGATATTTTGGTTTAGGACCGCTAGGTAAGAGAAATGTCCTATGTAAGTAGCAAGAGAGAGGATTTGAGAGTGGGGCTGGTTTTAGAAAAAGAGAAGAGATGGTCTATCATTTGAGGCTCTCCGCCAAAAGGAAAAGGGCTTTGGGATTCTTGTATTCATCCATCGTTCAACTTTATCAAATGAAAGAGGACCCACCTTGCTTGGGATCAGTTGAATCTTTTATTTTGTGTACATTTTGTTGTCATTTGATGTTACTCAATGCATAATCTTCTTCTTATACTTTAGAGTCCGACCATGATTATTGTTGGTATTTATATTCAACTATATCTTTACATTCCTGTTATTCATCTCAGATCTGAAATTTATTATTTTTAACTAGGATTTGCCCAGTATTTTCTTATTTAATTAATTTGATAAAAAGGCTTAAAACTTTTTGGTCTGTATTCAAGACATATTTATTGAGAATATTGTTTAATTGGCAAAAAACCGAAAGACTAAAGCTACATAAAAAATGGAGGTACATGAGTGTGAGGGAAAAGGAAGTACGATATTTGGAGATTCATGTACAAGCATATTTTTTTCTTTTCACCTAATAATTGTACAAACATGGTTGACTACATAAAAAATGGATGTGATCATTGAACCAACGTACCTATAAATGCTGGTCCCCTTCATCTTGGCACTAGTATTGGTAGAAACTATATGTTTGAATAATAAAGAAAATTAGTTGCTTTAGTATGACCTTTTTAACAAATTATATATCTAGACATGCTTCAATATATAAGATTTATTTTATGAGATTTTATTTCGCCAAAAGAATTACTCCTATTTAAGATTTTGGTTGGGTATTTACCTTGTACTCGTCCTAATTCTCAAAAAAATTCTTTTGAGTTAAATGGGGACTATATGGTGACTACTGACTACTGACAAATAAGGAAAATTATCAATTATGTCCATTTATAAGTATCTCATTACAAAAATTGGCTAATTGATAAAATATTATTAATATTAGCTAAATTAGCCAATTAGTTATTTGTAGCAAAAAAATATCAAATTTTTGCTTTGTTTTGAGTGGGTGTTATTAGAATAGATTGGGCACAACTTAAGGAGCTTGAATCTCAGTTTTGGGATGATTTGGTGAAGTTTTGAGGTGGTTTGAATCGAAAATTCTAAGTAAAAACTGAACATGAAAAAAATGATATGTGTATCACATATGTATCATATTTGTATCAATTGTGTATCACATGTATATCCATGTATACCTGTGTGTGAGATACATGCGTGATACATGTGTCGCAGAAGACTTTTTTGAACTCGATTTAATTACAAATTTTGATACAAAACCAGTCCAAATCACCTCCAATTTTTCTCAAATTTTGTATATTGACTTATCTATATATTTTCAATGAATTTCAACTATACCCATTGAAAAAGTTCTTTTTTTGTTTAGCTTTTTGGAATATTGTATGTATTTTTGTATTTCATCACCTTATTCGCTACCTCATCCATAAAATTTTCCTTTTCGTCTTGTATCTAGTGTCGCTAATCACGCTTAAAATATGGAAGGTGATTTTTGCATGTGATTCTTTGAGAGAAAGAACCCTATTATTTGATTATTCAATTTTTGTTGGCTAGTTTTGATAAATCTATAACTAATGGCTAGAGGTTGGTAAGTTGAGACTTATTTAGGACATTTATGTAAGTTTCCGGACAAATAACAGATCAATTCATGGAAAGCAGGCCGAGGCTTGCATAAGCCCAATTGCACCTGGGTCTCCTTCAACAAAAAGCCCCCAATTTCAGAAGTGAGTAGAGGAACCCATGACATAACTCTATTAGTTTGGGATCTTTACATAAATAGCCGATCAGATTCATTGTTTATTTTTCTTAGAGTCTAAGAGAAGAAAGTCCATAATCTCTCGCTTTAATTTATGTAATCTTGTTTGGCTAGACACATAATTTAAGAGAGAAAAATACTTTTAAAATTATTGATCTGAAACATATCATAACCCTTCTTACTTTCTTTATTATATCAGGGAATTTTTTCTCTTGGTCCGCTAACTCCATAAAGGGCTGGTGGGTGGGGGTAAAGCCGGCCTATTTGGACGGTAGAACGGGGAGAGGGGGAGTCGTGCCCATTCTTTATCCGGGCACGAGCAGGAACATAAAAAAAATGGAGAATGACCCCTTATGACACGGCTTAGTCAGTTATTCTCGCAGTTCAGATAAGATTCGGACCGAGTTGGGTCACATATGGGGAAGTGAAAGATTGGTTTATCAGTTTGAAGATCGCTGCTATGGGATCTAGCGGCTCCAACTGCATTGATGATAGTCCTTCATTGCGACTTAGATTGCACGATCAAGATCAAAGTGTCCGTCCGTTCGGTAAGTCAGTCAGTCGTCATCTTATCTTGCACGAGCATATTTTTATGACTATAACAATTTTGAAACTTCTAGTTTTAAACATGTTCGAAGAAAGACCCCTAACATATTTTGAATGGAGGCTAACCACTTAGCCAACCTTGTCCTCGTGGGGCGGGCCCCTAATAGTTGTGAGAATAATATTTGTTTGACAATAAAAGTTAATTATTAAAGATAAAATAAAATGTTCAAAATAATTTATTTTTAAATTTAAAAAAGAAAGCATTCTTTTTAGAATATACTAAAAAGAAAATAAGCAGATGAATCGGAGAAAGCAATAACGTCGTAGTTGCCTTATTTACGGGCTAATGATATACTTGTTACTTCCATGGTTGGTCACTCCCCATTCTTTACTTATCTGCATAATATGCCCACCGTTATATTCCCTTTTTTACTTAATTTATTATCAAACTAATATGTTAAATATACACAGATGAAAACTATATACCTTTATTTATTTTATTGTAATTATTACTGAGTCCCAATTATCCAATTTCCCCAAAATGAATTGAAGGGTGGCTGTGTATGTTTGTGGAATGGTGAGTGGCACGCACCAAAATTAAACCATGTACTATTTGGGGTTGGTTGACTCGTGGTTTTTGCCGCAATAACAAACCATCATTTCTTTTTTCCTCATTAATTTCTCTGTCAGTATCAACTAAAGGTTTTATTTTTATCTTTATATCTGAAGTTGTCGACGTTAACTTGTTAATTAAAGGTACTACAAATCGTAGTTATTTTGCAATTTAAAATGGTTAAAAAATATCATATACAAACAGGTGTGGATGCAAAGGGTTAGGGGCGGGTTTAATTGAACCAATAACTTGTGACGTAGAGTAAAAATAATAGATATGAACTCATAACATTAAAAATATATTTGGATCAATGCTAAAAACTTTATACTTGAACCCATAGAATTTAAATCTTGAATCCGCCTCTGTATACAAAGTAAAACTTGTTTCGTGGAATAGTGTGACAGAAAGAATAATGGAAAATGGTAAACTGATATTGAACGTTTGTTATCAAGTGCAAAGATTTAGTCAAATATCCCTTGTTACTATCTTGTTAGTAATTAGATAAATAACGAGATGGGACCCATTGTTGATCCTAGGTGGCAGACATGGCCCAATCAACCTTATAACTTCGTTGCTTATTAAAGAGGGAAGTGGAAAAATCATTTGAAGTGCAGTAATCTTTACTTCGCAACAGCATATGCTATAATGGAGACGCCGTTGCTCAATGGCTACTCCGGCGACCAGAACCATCTCGTCGGCACCGACGGAGACTACCGGCCGGCAAAAAGTTTTAAAGATTGGTGGGCAATTTTCTGCATCGAGACAGTCAAGCTGTGGAGGATAGGAGGTCCTATAGCCTTCAACATAATATGCCAATATGGAGTCAACTCCCTTACCAATATTTTTGTTGGACATCTTGGAAATATTGAGCTCTCTGCTATTTCCATAGCTCAGACTGTCATTAGTACTTTCTCTTTTGGCTTCATGGTTTGCTCTCTGTTTCCCTTCTTTTCTTACTTAAAACTACATGCAATTAGAACATGTTGATAAAACAATTAGCATAGAAAAAGATTGCTGATAAAGTCATAGTGCTGTTGTAGTAGCATATACATTCTGCTATTATCAATTAGTGGGAAGCTTAAATTCCTTAAGGACAATGAATACACTATCGAAGCCAGATTATTTCATCCCATTATATTTTCTAACAAGTTTGGCCGTGTCTAATTTAATTTTTTCGGTATCATAATAGGTGGAGCCTATGGTAGTTTGGCCATGTCTAACGTAAGCTTAATCGTTGTGCATTCCATAGGTGCTGCAGTGTAAGTATTGACATGTCTAATGTAGACTTATGTCTTAACTGTTGTCCGGTCAAAGGCGAATGCATGATTTGATATTTATGAGTTCGAGGTAGGGATTCTACCACAATTCATTTCATTTCCTGGATTCAAAATCAATTATTTGTACTTACTAGTAGTAAGTCATTTAACACATACAAAATCTGTAAAAACTACTAGGTTTGAATGAAGTATAACTTACCCTTTTTACATCCGTCGTTGTGTCCAGTCCACATGTGCTGTCATATAGAGGGCAGCCTGGTGCACTAAACTCCCGTTATGCGCGGGGTCCGTAAAATGGCCAGACCACAGGTATAGAAAATGATAACAGAGGACAGAGTGGGTCTATAATTACCATAGGGGATGTTATGTAGAGATAAATGTATATTAAAGAACCCCTAGTTTCACAACACATTATATTTACCTTAAAAGACTGATTATTTGTATTATTATTAAGATGAATACGACAGAACGAACACAGAGGATTTATGTAGTAGTAATCTATAGTTAAAAGATTGAATAATGTCGAAACCTCGGTTGTTGTTAATTTCCTAATTTGCACATATTTTTCAGCTGGGAATGGGAAGTGCTCTGGAAACACTATGTGGACAGGCCTATGGAGCAGGGCAAATACACATGCTAGGTGTTTACATGCAACGCTCCATCATAATTCTACTAACAACTTGTGTCATTCTGTTGCCCATTTACTTATTCGCAACTCCAGTCCTAGAACTGTTGGGCCAAGAAACAGCAATAGCTAAGCTCGCTGGAAGATACACTATGTTAATCATCCCACAATTGTTTACACTTGCCATCACTTTCCCTACCTCTAAATTTCTTCAAGCTCAGAGCAAAGTGGATGTGCTCGCTGGGATTGGGTTCGCGGCTGTGCTTGTTCACGCTGTATTTCTTTGGCTCTTCATTTATAAATTTGGTTGGGGTACTACTGGTGCTGCTATAGCATTTGATCTTACCAATTGGCTTACTGCTATAGCTCAGTTTGGATATGTTGTTGGTTGGTGTAAGGATGGTTGGAAGGGATTATCGTGGGCGGCGTTTAATGAGATTTGGGCATTTGTGAGACTTTCCATTGCTTCAGCTGTTATGTTATGCCTTGAGATCTGGTATATGATGAGTATTATCCTCCTTGTTGGTCATCTTAATAACGCCGTTATAGCAGTTGGCTCCATTTCAATTTGGTGAGTAAAGTTTAACGTCCTGTTCCATCATATTAATCATCCTATTATGTAGGGCTGTTAAATTTGGCTCAAGCCCATATGACCCGCTCAAGGTTAAGGTGGTTATTGACCCGCTCATTTATTAAACTCACCTTGTCTTGACTCAATCCATCTCAACTCATTTAAAGTTTGACTATTTTTAGTCCAAATTAATTAACGAGTAACTTTGCCAAAATAAAAGAAAAAAGTCTTATTTAGTAATTATGCGATTCATAAGAAAACAACACATATTGATTAAAGTTTGGTAAGAGTTGGCCGGGTTAGGTTATAACCTAAATTTTAGCCCATCTTGATCCAGTCTATCTCGGCCCAAGTAACTTTTGGACGAGTCAATGACTCGCCCATTTATTGAGTCAGACCAATTTGACCCGTCCAAAATCAGCCCAACCCACCTATCTAACACCCATGCTATTATGTAGTTGAGATTCTCAAGTTCATGTATGACCATAGTTAAATCTCGTGTTTTGCAGCATGAACATCAATGGATGGGAGAACATGCTATTCATTGGAATTAATGCTGCTATAAGGTAACAAATCTTAATGGTTGACATAATTTCTGAGGTGACAACATCATACTGCAAACATGTACAGAAAGATGCATATATACACTTTTCTTAATTTCTTTTGACTTATTTATCTGCCAACGAACAGCGTGCGAGTCTCAAATGAACTCGGGCAAGGACATCCAAGAGCTACGAAATACTCGGTCTATATAGCAGTGTTCCAGTGCCTCCTAATTGGTATACTCTGCATGGTTATTGTATTGGTAGCTAAAAATCATCTGGCCATTATCTTTTCAACCAGCAAAGAAATGCAAGAAGCTGTTGGCGGTCTTGCTTTCCTTTTAGGAATCACTATGGTTCTGAATAGTGTTCAGCCGGTAATATCAGGTACTCCCTCTGTTCGACTTTATGTTAACCTAAAACTGTTTGTTTCAGAGTTAAAACAAAATAAAAAAATTGACCATGTTTTTTTAAATACGTTTTAAATATTTTGAAATGTTAGAATTCCAAGGTTACTGATATTATTTGTACCTACTTGTTTGCAGGGGTTGCTATTGGAGGTGGATGGCAAGCTTTAGTGGCTTATATCAATCTTGGTTGTTATTACCTTTTTGGACTCCCTCTTGGATATGTTCTTGGTTATGTAGCCAAGTTAGGAACAAAGGTAACTAAAATATCTCATTTTCACATCATCGGAAATAAAAAACTTTGGCATATAAACGTAGCCTTTATGTTGGAGGAAATGAATCAAATGAAAACCAATGTGATGAAGCAAAGCTTGATGGTCTTATATATGTCAGACATAATTTTTAATACCTCTTGGCTGAGATAAAGCGGAAAAGTATCTGTTCTTGTCAATTTGATGTGCACATTGCTTCACTAACCCTAAATTTATAATAAATTTAATTACGCGTTTTCAGGGACTTTGGTTGGGGATGATAGCAGGGGCAGCTTTGCAGACCCTTGTGCTCTTGATTATATTGTATAAGACTAATTGGAGTACGGAGGTAGGTTAAATATGTAATTTGCAACAATGTGTTATTTCAAGCGTTTGCATCATCCTATTAATACTTTTTTGTTATGAATAATCATATTGGAAAACCTATTTAACAAACGCACAACGTAACAAATCGCTAAAAAATGGAGTTGGTGATTTACTATTTGATGGTCCTACTACGTCTTTCTTTATCAGTATAAACCTCGGTCATGTACTTGTTTACCAAGTTTTGTATTATTATTTGGGGTAGAAGTATGTAATTAAATATGTAAGTTTTAGGATGGAGTCAATCAATTTATACAGGTAACCAATTACAAGTTGAATTTCAGGTGGAAGAAACGACTGAGCGTATGCGTAAATGGGGAGGACAAGATTTTGAAACAGATCAAAAATCTGTCGATGGCCAATTAACTATTGAGAATGGTGTAGCTTAAGTTTATGATGTATGAAATCTGGATTTTTGTGTTGCGTTTTGCACGTATATGTTTCTGTCAAGAAGTCCAGAATTCTAGCCTATGGATCGGACATTGGCAACTTTGAGACCACTCAGAATTGTAGCATATCTTATTGCTATGTCCAAAGCTTGCAACTACTTATTCGAAGCACTTAATTTCCTATATTTCCTATGGTTTTAGGTGTCTAATTATCAAAGCACCATATTTTCTTTCAACATAAACTTTGAGCCCTGTTTCTTTATCCATTTTTGAAGAAATCAGCTAACCATGGAGCTCTGCCATGGATGAGGAGCTGAAGGTTTTAGGTTTAGAAAGAAGATGAATCTGTGTATTCATTTACAGTATCTGCACATGCAAATCTATAAACCAACTCTACTCCTTAACTAGAGTTAAAGCTAAAACTAACTTGAGTTACACTAACACTATACTAAGGTAAGTTAGTTATAACTAACTAGCAAACTAATGAAGCTTAACCACCACTATAATTAGTAGTCTCAACACTCCCCCTCAAGTTGATGGGTATGAACAAATTTTCAACCCCCAACTTGCTAAGCAAAGAATAGTGTTGGACCTTCCCTAGTCCTTTAGTGAGAATATCTGCCAGTTGCAATTTGGTATTAATGTGAGAAGTTTGAATAAGACCCTGCTGCAACTTCTCTCGCACAAAATGGCAATCAATGTCAATGTGTTTTGTTCGCTCGTGAAAAATGGAATTTGCAGCTATCTGAATAGCTGCTTTCCTGTCACAATGCAAGGGAATAGGCAGCTGCATCTGGATTCCTAATTCTTTGAATAGTCCTACTAACCATGACACTTCTGCCACTGTGGTACTTCTGAACTCTGCTTCTGCTGAGCTCCTGGAGACTGTGTTTTGTTTCTTAAAATTCCATGATATCAAACAGTTGACAAATTTAACTAGATACCTTGTAACTGATTTCTGGACTGAGGACAAGAAGCCCAGTCTGAGTCACAAAATGCAACCATGCTATCAGACTGTTCTGAGGGCATCAATAGGCCTAATCCTGGTGCATTCTTGACATACATAATTACCCTTAATGTTGCATCCATATGAGATCTCTTAGGTTTATGCATGAATTGACATAGAACTTGAACAACATAGGCTATGTCAGGCCTTGTCATGGTTAAGTATAGCAACCTGCCCACTAACCTTTGATAAGGTTCAGGGTCAGGAAACACATGATCCTTGACTCCTGCATCCTTAGGACCTAAAACAACTTCATCAAATTCTGATGTAGTTAGCCTTTGATTGCACTCTAATGGAGTGGATGCTGGCTTAGCTCCCCCTAGCCCAGAATCAGCAATCAAGTCAAGTACATACTTCCTCTGATTCATCAGAATGCCAGCCTTGCTGCGAGCAAATTCTATACCTAACAAGAATCTGAGTTCCCCCAAATCTTTCATTTTGAACTTCTTCTGCAGATTCTCCCTAGTAATCTGAATCAGTTTAGGGTCATTTCCTGTAACTAGGAGATCATATACATAGACTAGAATAACAACCAAAGTTGAGCCTCTATGTTGTGTAAACAAGGAATAGTCAAAATGACTTTGAACAAATCCCAAATCTCTAAGAGCTTCTATCAGCTTCAAGTTCCATTGTCTTGAAGCTTGCTTCAAACCATAGAGTGACTTCTTCAGCTTTCACACTTTGGTCTTGGACTCTCCCTTGATGTTGTACCCTTGTGGAAGGTGCATATACACTTCTTCAAATAAGTCACCTTGCAAGAATGCATTGTGCACATCCATTTGATAAATGTGCCAATGTTTAGAGGCTGCTACTGTTATGACTGACCTAACAGTGACCATCTTGGCCAATGGTGAGAAAGTTTCCTTGTCTAGGCCCTCCTTTTGACTGAAGCCTTTGGCTACAAGTCTAGCTTTGAATCTCTCCACCTCACCATTAGCTTTGTACTTCACTTTGTATACCCATTTGCATCCTATAGGAACTTTATTTCCAGGCAGATCAACAACACCCCATGTGTTGTTTTCTTCCAATGCTGTGACTTCATGTTGCATAGCAGCTACCCATATTTCATCTTTTGAAGCTTCATGATAATGTTTGGGCTCAACTATAGAAGAATGAGCTGACAGACACCTAGCATAAGAAGGGGATAACCTATCATAACTCATGTAGTCTATAATAGGATATACACAGGAGGTGGACACAAAGTCCTGCAACCACTTTGGGGTCCTACAGTTCTGGTAGGTTTTCTGACTGCAATCGGTAATGCAACATCCACATCTTGCAAATGTCTGGAGAGGTACTCAATGAAATGTCTGGTTCCTCAGTAACTATATCATTCCTTTGTTCAGCATCATTATCATGATCTGCATTCTGTTCACCTGCTTGATCTTCATACAATACTTCTGAAGTATTTGGTACATCAGCGGGCTCAAGTACTGGAAAGACGGGAACAATTGATATCTTCATTTGTTTGAAAGGAAATATATATATATATATATATATATATATATATATATATATATATATATATATATATATATATATATATATATATATGCCAACAGTAAACTGTTTAGACTGCAGATCATACAGTTTGTAGCCCTTTTTTGTTGGAGAGTACCCCATAAACACAACATGCAGAGATCTGGGTGAGAACTTATCATGTCTCCTTATATTCACAACATAAAATAAGCATCCAAACACTCTCATATGGTCTATAGAAGGTTCAGTGTTAAACAACTTTTCATATGGAGATTTACCCTTTAAAACTACAGAAGGTAACCTGTTTATGATATGTATTGCTGTAAGAACACATTCACCCCAAAATCTTAGAGGGATAGCAGCCTGAAACCTTAAGGATCTTGCCACTTCCAGAATATATCTATGTTTTCTTTCCACAACACCATTCTGTTATGGAGTATACACACATGTTGTTTGGTGAACAATTCCCTGTGACTCTAGAAAGTGTTTCATATTTGAATTGATAAATTCTGATCCATTATCTGTTCTTATAGATCTAACAGAACAATTAAACTGTGTGTGAATCATGGAAATCAGTCTTTTCATCAACCAACAAGTTTCATCTTTGGCATTCATCAGAAACAACCAAGTAGTTCTAGCGAAGTCATCAACAACGGTAAGAAAAAATCTTTTATTGTCATATGTAGGCACCCTATAAGGCCCCCATACATATGCATGTAAAAGGTCAAATGAACTCTTTGCTCTACTAATACTGACAGGAAATGGCAACTTAGTTTGCCTGGCTAATGGACAAACAGTACAATCAAAACATACAGTTCCTGAACTATCATTCCTGAAATGTTATTTGAGCTTGCCAATTCTCTTTATAGCTACCATAGGCATATGTCCAAGTCTTTGATGCCAAGATTCCAGGTTTATTAAGCTCTGCTTATTTTGTGTTAAAATCTGCATAGATGTGGTATTTACAGTTGGTGTAGATGGTTGTTTCTTATGAAGACAACTCCTAAGAATGTATAGCCCATTAGCTTCACTACCAATCCCCAACACCTTGCTAGTGTATAGATCCTGAAACACACATAGATCAGGAAAGAATGCAGCCAAGCATTGCAATTCCTTAGTAAGTTTTGAAACTGACAGTAGGTTACACTCAAAATGTGGAAAATGAAGTACATCACTAATCTTGCAGTCCTTGAAAATATTAGTTGATCCTCTGTGAGTGATTTTAGCTAGATTTCCTTTTGGTAAGTGAACTGATCTATTACTGTCTAATGGGATTGTATTATTCAATAAGTTTATCTTTGAGGTCATGTGTTTGGAGGCTCCATTGTCTATAATACAATCTCCTTGATTCAAAAATGCCATTAAGCATGTTACATTACCCAACTCAAGATCTGCTGCATTAGATGTGACCTCTGTAGGCTTACTCTTTAGAAGTTGTAAGATCTGCTGGTACCGCTGCGGCACCACATTATTCCGTTGGGAGCGGAATGGAGTTCCATAGAATGTACAAAGTCCAGAAACGCTGCAGCGGAAGCCAATCCGCTGGAGCGCTCAGAATTCCGTTGGGAGCGAAATCTCCATAGGGGCAATTTTGTCCAGTATTTTCAGCATAGTATAAATACATATTTTTCTCATTTTTAGGGCATCAGACATTAGAGTGAGCACGTGAACATCTATTTTATTATGTTTTGAGTAATTTTAGCTTAGATCTTACAATACTTCTTAGATTTCTTTCCTGTAATCAACATTTATATGTTCAATTTCATCATCTATCTTAGTTTCTTGCTTGAAAATGAGTAGCTAGACCCTTAAGCTAGGGTTGTGACCCAACCCTAGTATGGGTAACTAATGGGTCTTCTATTTTAGGATGAATTTGTGATTGGGTGTTTGATTTTTAGTCTAATTCATGCTTAATTCTAAGATTTAGTGGTTGCAAACACTATTTCATGCCTTCATGACTAGGGTTATTCTTGAGATAGATGACCCAAGTCTAGGTAATTAGGCTAACAAGATATTGGGGTGAACTCAAGAGATTGATAGCCCCAATAAAATAGTGGATACTAGAGATAGTTACACCCGACTTGAGCCACTTCATTTGATTTGTTGAAACACCCAATTGTGCTTGAGAAAGCCAATTAAGGTAAAGTCACCCAAATTACCGAGAGGTTTTGGGTGAGCAATTTAGTATGAGGTTAAATTCACAAGGTTATCCTCAATTTTAGATTCCATTAGTCACTCGCCTAGGAGTAAGTCACAGCCCTAGTGCCTTTAATTGCTTGAGAAAAATCCACAAAAAGATCATAGATAGCTAGACAATAGTCTTTATTAGTCTTAACTTTAGTATAAATACAAAACCTCTTATGTTGAGAAGTGCAATTAAGAACTTGAAACACCACTAGGTTAAGTAGAAATTCAACTCCCATATACATAAATCCCTGTGGATATCGATCCCGATCCGTTCGGGTAAAATCTGCTTCGACCCCTTCCTTGCTACTTATTAGAGGTATAGGTGGGCGCCGATCACTTTTTGGCGCCGTTGCCGAGGAGTTATAACGGTGTTGACTATATATTTGAGGAGTGGTGTAGATTGTTTTTCTTTCCTTATTTTTGTTAACTTGTGTGTTTCGATCAATACAAGTACCTATGGCTGATCCTTTGGCAAATATGATACCGGGGGAGGAGGTAGACGATATCGGGGAAGATGAGCTACATCAACCTCCACCTCAAAGACGGGGCTGACATGCCAATCACAATGATAATATTCCAGACCCTCCCCCGCCTCCTCCCAGAGTTTCTCCTTGGGTGCTTCCGAACGAGGGGTATGCCAGTGCAATTGTCCAACCCAGAATCCGAGCGGGCAACTTTCAAATCACTAATGTCATGTTGACACTCCTGGAGAATCAAGGGTATTTCACGAGAGCTCCCCATCAAAATTCCTACAAGCACTTAAAAGGCTTTGTGGACACATGTTGGGGGAGCAAGCAAAACAATGTATAGGAGGATGCCTTGAGGCTCAGATTATTTCCTTTCTCTCTCCTAGGGATGGCGTTGGATTGGCTTGAACGACTCCCTAATCATTCTATCTCTACATGGGATGAATTGGCGGATAAGTTCATCGCCAAGTTTTTCTCCCCCGGGCACATGGAGGCTTGAGAGACCAAGATATTGTAATTCAAGAAAGATCCGAATGAGTCCCTTCACGAGATTTGGGAACGCTACAAAACTATGGTCAATGAGTGCCCAAACAATGACATGAACGAGGCCATGATACAACAGACTTTCTACCGAGGCATGAATACCACCAATCAGTGTGTGGTCAACCAACTCGCTGGGGGAAACTTTATGAAGCTATCTTACAATGAGGCATGTGACATCTTGGATGAAATGGCTGACACTTCGTCTGAATGGCATAGTCGAGCAAATGTACCCCAGGGTGATCCAAGTGTGATAAATCTCCAAAAAGAGCTTGAAGACCATGGGCAAGCTATTGCCGAGCTTACCACCACCATGAATCAACTTGCTAAAGCGCAGCTTCAACAAATACAAGGGTCGAAGCAAGTGCATGCTATGGAGGGGTGAATCTTTTGGTTAACAAGCAAAGGCCTCATGGAAATCAAATTCCAAACAACAATGACCAATGCGACCAGGGAGTGAGTGGGTACAATCAAGAGGAGTCCTATGATGAGCAAAATGAAGATGTAATGTATGCCAACAATTTTCAAGGGCAAATGAACAATCAAGGGAACAACCAAAATTGGAACAATCAAAGGCAAGGTAATTGGAACAACAATAACAACTCACGCAATTGGGGGAACAACAATAAACAATGGGGAGGCAACAACAACAATTGGAGCGGGAACAACAATAGCAATTGGAGTGGAAATGGCAATCGGGGGTCGGGCTTTCAAAGGCCCCCGATGTATCAACAACCCAACAATCCACCCCCATATCAATCACAAGGCCGATGTTTCTCAAGCAATGACATTGGCCGGATCGAGCAAATGTTTAAACAAATTATGGAACGTAATGCGGATTCGGATGCTCAAATTGCCTCCCGTACTACCTCGATCCGAAATCTTGAAGTCCAAATGGGACAAATTTCACAAGCCTTGAACACACACCCGAAGGGAGAACTACCTAGTGACACGGTGGTGAACCCTAAGGGTGGGAACAACAACAACAATACCGGCCATGCAATGGCGGTGACCACAAGGAGTGGTCGAGGCGGTGAGGCTAGTTCTTCAAACTAAAAGAGAGTTGTTAGTGATGATGATGACTTGCAACAAGTGGAGGTTCCTATGGAGATTGAAAATGTGGTTGAAGAGCGGGTGATCAATGAAGTGAGGATTAACATCAATGATAACGAGGAGGAATCACAAAATGACGTGAACCCATCTAGGGAACACATAATTGACATACCCGAGCCGGTTGTGCCAAAAGCCAAGGCACCATTTCCTAGGTCTCCTCCCCCTATCCTTAAAGATTGGCTAAACAAAAGACGGAAAATAAATTCAAGAAATTCATAGATATGATGAAGAGTTTGTCCATCAACGTACCATTAGTCGAGGCTCTTGAACAAATGCACGGGTATGCCAAGTTTATGAAAGACTTGGTCACAAAGAAGAGATCAATGGAGTGCGAGAAAATCAAGATGACTCACCAAGTGAGTGAAATTGTGCACTCAATGGCACCCAAACAAGAGGATCCCGGAGCATTCACTATTCCTTGCACTATTGGTAGTGCGGATTTTTCCAAGGCATTGTGTGACTTGGGTGCTAGTATCAACTTGATGCCTTACTATGTTTTTAAAACCTTGGGAATTAGTCAACCTAGGGCAAATTCTATGCAACTACAAATGGGGGATTGAACTATGAAGTGACCCTTGGGAATCAATGATGATGTTTTGGTGCGGGTTGACAAGTTTATCTTGCCCGCAGACTTTGTGATATTGGATTGTGAGGTAGATTATGAAGTTCCAATCATCTTGGGAAGGCCTTTCCTTGCTACGGGGAAGGCCTTGGTAGATGTGGAGGCCGGTGAGCTCACCTTCCGGGTGGGCGATGAAAAAGTTGTTTTCCACGTTTGCAAGTCAATGCGGCAACCCAATAGCACAGAGGTGTGTTCTTTTGCGGACCTTGTCACCGAGGTCATAATTTATGAAACAAGATCAATGATAAAATGTTGAAGACCCCGTGGAAGCAGTTTTATTGAATCATGATGATAATGTGGTGGATGGCTTGATCGAGTGTGCCAATGCATTGCAAGGCATGGGTTCTTATTCTTATGGTCCTCGCAAGCTATCTTTGGATTTGGAAAATCCAAAAACTCCTGCGACAAATCCCTCAATCGAGGAGCCACCTACCTTGGAGTTTAAGCCCCTTCCACCACACCTCAGGTATGAATTTTTGGGTCCTTCTCGTACTTTACCTGTTATACTTTCTTCTTGCCTAACCCAATTGCAGGTAGATTCTACACTCAAAGTGCTCCAAAGGAGAAATAAGGCCATAGGTTGGACTCCCGCCTTTTGTATTGTCACGACCCAAATTCCCCTCTGTTGTGTATTGTGACGGCACCTAGTCTTAAGGACTAGGTAAGCCTAACATTGAATAAACATAAATCATAATATCAAAACCTTTTTAGATGCTTTTTGACATAACTTTCTAAACATTTCACATCTTCCCAAAACACAGCGAATACAAGTCATAAGCTTTAAAGGATTTACACTAAGATCTCTAATTGACACTGTTTGGAAATAAATACAACAATGTATGACAAAAAATATAAGACGGTGACTCTGAAACCGCGAACGCTGAAGCGGTTTTACCTTGAGTCTCCACAACAGCACTCGCGCTGCTAACTATCGATCGGCCGGCTATGCAAAACCTGGAATCTGCACAAAAATGTGCAGAAGAGTAGTATGAGCACACCACAGCGATGCCCAGTAAGTATCAAGACTAACCTCGGTGAAGTAGTGACGAGGACTAGTCGAGACACCCACTGGTCCGATAAACTAAAAAGGAATAAATATAGGAATAACAGAATATGACATTCTATCTAATGACTACACAATATAATTAACACATATCAAGTACAAAGTGGAAAGAAAATACAACAAATAACAATGGAACATCATAATAATACACAGAAGAATGGACGGGAACACAACCCGAAACCGGAAACCACAATATGGTAAGAACAAGTAGTAATTCAGCACCGCAACATTTTCCACATCAGGCCTTAACCAATAACCCCAAATAATTGGTCAAATCTTCGAGTGTAGATTTTCACCCGCAAGTTTATATTGAAAGCTTTAAAGTATAATCATTTTTAAATGGAAGATTCCTTTGAAATATATTTCTTTCGAATATATATATATATATATATATATATATACTTTTCAGAAAGATATCCTTCAACATAATTCTTTCAAGATAATTGCTTTCAATATACTTTTCCAACAAATGTCTTTCAAACATAGTTTTCTGCAAGATAAATTCTTTCAAAATATACCTTTCAAAATAATAGTCTTTCAACATAGTTTTCTTCAAGATAAATGCTTTTCAAATATGCCTTTCGAGATAATAGTCTTTCAACATAGTTTTCTTTAAGATAAATGCTTTTCAAATATACCTTTCGAAACAACAGTCTTTCAAACATAGTTTTCTTCAAGGCAAATACTTTTCAGCTATACTTTTCAATATGTATCTTTCGATCATAATTTCTTCAAGATAAATCTACCGGAACTCCGTCCGTAGTTCAGAATTCATCATACAGTACATGGGGAATCTCCCAGAATACGTCTGTAGTCCTCAAAAGTAAATATGCAGTGCTGGGGGATCTCCCAGAATACGTCCGTAGTCCCCAAAATTAAATACGCAGTGCTGGGGAATCTCCCAGAATACGTCTGTAGTCCACACAGTAAATATGAAATGCAATCAATAGAGATAACAACCATATCGCGACAGAAACATCGTACATTGCTACAAAAGAAAGAAATGCAATGTACGACGAGAAAATCAATACGAGAACGGTAGAAATCAATCACAAGGAATAATCACTGAAAGGAAATAAAAAGCATAAAGAAGGCAGCTTAACCAAGGAGAAACACGACGAAACAACGAATTCACAGTATTCAAGTCCACAATAAAATGTCATCTCAATTCAAGAGATACCAAGTACAATCGAGTCGACTAAGGGGTATGTTATCTCAATTTCCTTTTTAAGATTGAATAGTTATGAGAGATTTTCCACAATCCAAATAAGGGTAAGTAGCTAAAGACAATCCTAACATCCAATTACTGTTGAGCAATTATAAGGCGAGATATTACTAATTTTAGCACAGTTTATGAAGAAAAAACATATAGCATGATAATAGGAGAGTTAAATTCTTCAATTAAGTCAATTTTGACCAAATAGACAACAAAGGAAAAATCTAAAAGCAAGTAATTCTAATTTAAGTAGGAAGAGATGAAACTAGCAATCAGGAACTAAGTCATAACCATTACAACTTCATACACGGTGAATATAACAACCTAGGAACTCTAAAAGGACAACTACATACAAATAAGTCAGAGTACGCACTCATCACCTCACGTACACGGGCTACAGTCAACGTAGAAGACTCAAATCCTAAGGGGTAGTCCCCCCACCCCCCCAAGGTTAGGCAAGATACTTACATCAAAGACGATAACCCGGTACTCTAAAATGGACTTCTCGGGTGAAAAGGCCTCCGGATGGCTCAAATCCAATTAGAACAACTTCAAAACTCACATAAATCATATAAGGAACTATTCCGAATATTAAAGTTTCGATCTTTACAAAAATTTGAAAATCAACCCAAAAGTCGACCACCGGGCCCGCACCTCGGAACCTGTCAAATTTTACAAAATCCGAATACCCATTTCAATACGAGTTCAACCATACAAAATTTATCAAATTCTGATACCATTTGGTCCCTCAAATCACGATTATTCATTTTAGAAAATTTTCTTTCAAAACCAACATTTTCCTCAACTCAAAACACCAATTAAATGATACAAACAAGGAATAATTCATGGAATATATTTAATTCTGGTTGAAGAACACTTACCCAATCAAATTTCGTGAAAAACCCACCAAAAATCGCCAAGAACCGAGCTCTAGAAGTCAAAATGTGATAAAAATGGCTTAACCCTCGATTTTGAAGATTTATAATCTGCCCAGGCCTTTAATGAATCGCGAACGCGTAGGAAGGACCGCGTTCGCGAAGAAAAAAAAAATGAAGTTGCTCAATTGTACTATGCGAACGCGAAGACTAGCATGCGAAGGCGGAGAAGCAGAGCAGGACAACTACGCGAACGTGTAGTGTAGAAGGCGAACACAAAGAAGAAAGCTAGGTTGCCCAGAAAAGACCCTTCGCGAACGCGAGGGGTATGATGCGAACACAAAGAACCTCCAAGATGACTCATCGCGAACGCGTAAGAGCGGACGCGAACACGGAAGAGGAAACCAGCTGACAGATATCAGCAGTGAAAAATAGGAGAAAATTGACCCGAAGCCTCTCCGAAACACATCCGAGACCCCCCGGGACCCCGTATAAACACACAAACCAGTTGCATAACCTAACACAGACTCGCTCGAGGTCTCGAATCACATAAAGCAATGCCGAAACGAAGAATCAAACCATAATTCGAACATATGAACTTTCAAGTCTTTAAATTTCTAAACTCGTGTCGAAACCTATCAATTCAACTCAGAATGACGCGATATTTTGCAAACAAGTCCCAATTAACATCCCGAATCTGCTCCAACTCTCGGAATCTCATTCCGACCCCGATATCTCAAAAAGTCAATTGTGGTCGTTTCCAAACTTCAAATTTTCCAACTTTCCGAATTACCTGTAATTACTCTACGGACCTCCAAAACCAATTCCGGACGTGCGCCTAAGTCTAAAATCACCATACGAAGCTATTGACATTACCCAAAACTCATTCTGAGGTCGTTTACACAAAAGTCAAACCTCCGGTCAAATCCCACCGCTTAAGCTTTCGAAATTAGAATCCCTCTTCCATTTCAACTCCGAACCATCCGGTAACTGAATCCAACCATGCACGCAGGCCGATATACACAATGTGAAGTTGTTCATGACCTTACTCCACCTAACGGAGCTTAAATTCTCAAAACGACCGGTCGGGTCGTTACATTCTCCTTCTCTTAAAGCTAACGTTCGTCCTCGAACGTGCCAAGATTCACCTCGAACTCATCCAATCACTGAATGCACACTTCCAACACACCCCCGCGGGTGATCCCCGTCACCCCAATATACATAAGCCTGATGACCCAATATCAACTACAATTTAGCTTTCCTATTACTACTGATAAGCCTCATACCTCAATTTCTCACCTTCTACTTATTTCCAAAAGATCCGGTTCAAAAATCCATATCCAGCATCAGCCTCAACCAGTTGCATCGACTCATGAATACACCCACAAGGTACGAAAACCCAATATAACACATCACACATAGGCCCATAATACCACTTTTGATCATAATAGCTGCCCGAAATCAACTCAGCATTGGCAATTAGCCTCATATCTGAAAGAACTTTGTTTCCAAGCCCCATGATACTGATAATGATGCAATACACACGAAGACCTCATTATTAGACACCCGAATCACCAAGCCACAACTAACACCACCGGGCACACATCCCGCAAGCTAAAACTAAGGACCACATAACAAAAATGACCGAATACGAAAGGAAAAACACATAAAGGAACTATCAAACAAACCCATAGGCACAACTCTCTATCGTTACTAATCTACAAAAGCAATATAACAAGGAATAAGTAAAGCATATGAACAAATCACAAGGATCCCATCCTGATAAAATTTCCACCGCGGTACTCAACTCGGTCCAAACATATCGAATCACAAGATATCACGAGGGTCTCGCCCTCAACTCTAAATCACATACCGAATATATATCATACCAATGGAAATCTCCCATTAACTCATCTCGGCTAATAAAAATCATAACGCTCACTTAACTCACAGCTCGATAGAGTATCAAATCACAGCTCGTAAACATAATACTTAGGGAAATCTCATTAAGCCTACCATGAAGATAACAAGAACTCATTTCTAGTCTCACCACTCTCAGTGATGAATGAAAACAATGATAGACACGTGCTATCACTTTTTTTTTGATCTCCCAACACGAGCAGTCATGAAAAATAGAGTGCAAGTATGAAACTCACTCCTAACTGAAACAACAAATAAGGGAACTCGTCCCGACTAGCAGAACTATAATGAAATACAATTGGTGCCCCTATGTAACATATCAAAACATACATGTGTGATAACATCTAGCACAACGGCCTCTGACCTACTATATGAAATACACCAACGGGTCGGGCCTCCCCCTCTTGGGCACCCCCTACTCACCTGAATACCCTGTTGTGATACACCTGTCCGGAGCCTGTGACAATATTTCACCATATGGCTGATATTTCCACGCTCAAAACAACCTCTCTGCTGACGTGGTTGTGGGAACTGAGCAACACGAGTACTTTGAGACCCATGAGCACCTGAAATCCCATGCAAAGCCGGTAATGCAAACTGAATTTAGCTGGCCCACAAAACCTCTAATGTGTGGTACCCTGCCTCCATATAAGGACCAGTAGATCTCTCCAGCCTATGTGGCCTCCTCGCTTCCCTGTACTCTCTCTCCTGATCTCGTCTGTCCTTTCGCTCCCAATCCCGAATGCCCTCTAACCGGCGAACGATCCCTACTGCCTGCTGAAACGAGACATCTTACTCCAACTCTCGAGTCATGCTGAACCGAATATCATGCTTGAGTCCCTTTAATGAATCTGCGTCCTCACCCCCTAACTGAAACAACCAAGTGAGGTGCATATCTGGCAAACTCACTGAATTTGACGACATACTATAATATTGACATAGTTCCTTGACGCAACGGCTCAAACTCCGCGCGCCATGCCTCACGGAGGGACCGAAGTACAAACTCCCTCAAGAATACCTTTGAAAACTGACCCCATGCCAGTGAAGTTGACTCGGTCGGGCTACTCAACTCATATGCCTGCCACCACTGACAAGCTGCTCCTATGAGCTGGGACGTGACAAAAGCAACCCCGCTCGACTCCACAAGGCCCAATTGTATGAATAATATGGTGAAACTCCTCCAGGAAACCCTGGGCATCATCTGTCACCAATCCACTGAAGATAGGAGGGTGATACTTCTTGTACCTCTCAAGTCTAAGTTGTCCTTCCTCAGATGTTGCTGCCCTAACCACGGGCTGAACTAGGACTACAAGTTGTGCTGCCATGACACCTGGAACTTGACCAACATAATCTCTCTGCTTTGGAGTGTAGACGGCGGGAGTCTGAGCTCCTCTCCTGATATGCGGAGTAGCTGGTGTACCTGGAATCAACCCCGCATGAGTCAATGTACCAATTATACTCAAAAACTGCGCCCAGGTTGTCACGACCCGAAATCCCACCTTTAGGCCGTGATGACGCCTAACGTTGAACCCGCTAGACAAGCCAACGTTTGAAGTAAATAAACTCATTAACAACTAAAATGAACAAGATAACTAGGGCAACGGTGGTCAACAATTATGAAAGTTAACTAAGTTCAAAATAATATAGCAAGTTTCGAAATAACGCCCATAAATACAACCCAGAACTGGAGTCACAAACTCACGAACTGTCTATGAGATTACTAAATCCGTGGTCTGAAAAATAAGTACATATGACTGTCTTTGAAACTATAGAACAAGACAGAACTGAAAGAGTGGGGTAGAAGGTGACGCCAAGGCCCACGAACATCTGCGGGACTACCTCGATGTCTCCTGAAAGGGCTGAAGGATACTCCCTCTGTCAATGTCCACCGGGTCCGGCTGCGTAATCTGCACAACATAAAGAAGTGCAGGTGTAGCATCAGTACAACCGACCCCATGTACTGAGTAAGTGCCGAGCCTAACCTCGGCGAAGTAGTGAAGAACAGATAATGAACAACTAAAGGCACGGGATGTCCCCTCGTGCTTAATCTCACAATCACTCGGGACGGAATGTCCCCTCGTGCATAAATAGTAAAATCACTCGGCACGGAATGTCCCCTCGTGCATAAATAGTAAAACAATCGGCACGGCATGTCCCCTAATGCGATCAATAATAAGCAATCGGTACGGAATGTCCCCTCGCGCGATAAATAATAAACAATCATCACGACATGTCCCCTCGTGCGATCAATAATAAGCAATCGGCACGGAATGTCCCCTCGTGCAATAAATAATAAAATCACTCGGCACAGAATGTGCCCTCGTGCAATAAATAAGAAACACTCAGCACGACATGTCCCCTCGTGCGATAAAATATAAGCAATCGGCACGGAATGTCCCCTCGTGCAATAAATAATAAACAATAATATAATGTGAAAACTAACAATAAGAAATCTCAAGTGTACAGAAATACTCAATAAAATTCTATCGTCCCCGCAAGGGACTCAGCTATAACCAAACTCGCTCAGAAGTATAATTTCAACAGTAAGAGCCTCAACTGAACAATTAATCAATAATTTCACACGTCATGAAACCACATCAATGTATCACTTATAAATCACCAATTATTCATAGTACAGAGAATATCAAGAACACGGTATGATTCATCACAATTGACTCACTGCCATGCTTGACCGCAACATATAGGTACTCGTCACCTCACCTATACGTTGGACATGAATTACACATAGCAAATAAGACTCTATACCTATTCCCTCAAGCTAAGGTTAGGCCAAACACTTACCTCGGCTCCAAAATGCAAGTCAAGCCTCAATCACAGCCTTTCCTCTCGAATCCAACTCCGAATCGATAACATCTAGACATAATTGATTTATTAACATCAATAATTACTCAATAAACCAATTCCAAAGCCTAATTATACATTTTCTATCATCCTTCCAAAAATACCAAAACTCGACCCCGGGCCCGCACGCTCGAATTCCGAAAATTCTCGAAGGGATCACTCACCCATAGCCTAAGGATCATTAATATGAAGTTCCCACTTGAATTCATAGCATTAAACGGACAATACACATGTTTTCTCAAGAACCCTAACTTTACTACCCAATTCTTGATTTCCATCGATTTAGTAGGTAATCCCATTAATAATTCATGCATGAAACTAGTATCAGGAAGGAATTAACTTACCTTAACCATAGCCAGGTCGTGGCGTGTTCTTCCCAAGCTCCCAAGTCTCTAATGGTCGTGGAAAATGAATGAGAGGGGTGAAATCCCGAGTTTTGAAGAATATATACTGCCTGGCCTACAGGGATGCCGCACCTGCGGCTCGAGGACCGCACATGCGGTCTCGCTCCTGCGAGCTGGGGCTCGCACCTGCGGAACTAGACGAGTGGGGCTGGGGTCGCACTTGCGGAGGGATTACCGCACCTGCGGTTCCGCTCCTACGGACCTTTGTCCCCACCTGTGACAATAGGGGACCTCACCTGGGGTCGCACCTGCGATGCTTGGGACCCCAGGAGCGGTCCTGCACCTGCGACTGGGCAACCGCACCTGCGGTCACACCAGATCAGGTGCACCAGCAGTTGCATCAGCTGGTTTTTAGTCCCGTTTGGTACCCGGGAGGCACCTGGGCCCACCCGAGCCCCCATCCAAACATACTAACAAGTCCTAAGTCATAATACGGACTCGCTCGAGCCTTCGGAACACCCTAAATCTCAAAATCACACCCCAAAACCTCTAAAGCCATAACTTAAGAAACTTTAAGTTTTTGATTTCTATATCGATGCGCCGGACCAACCCATACAATTCGGAATGACATCAACTTTTACAGACAAGTCATAAATGATATAACGGAACTATTCCCGGTCTCGAAATTTCATTCGGACCTCGATATCATAAAATCACGTTCCAAACCAAATTTCAAATAATTAAACCACCAAAATAACATTAAAAACGGTGAATTAAACTCCAAAATCCATAGAATTTTCTCATACTTCATAAACTATCAACTTTTCCATTTTTTATCCGAAACACGTCAAACCAAGTCCGTTTCTTACCAAAATTTACAGGTAACTCATAATATATATATCGAACCTGTTTCGGACTCCGGAACCATATCACGGGCCCGGTAACACGGATTTCACATAAAACTTCATTTTCAAAAATCTTAATTATTTTCAGAAAACAATTTTCTTTAAAAATTCATTTCTCGGACTTGGGACCTCGGAATTCGATTCCGGGCATACGCCCAAGTCCCATATTTTCCTACAGACCCTCCAGGACCGTCAAATCATGGGTCGGGTTCCGTTTACCAAAAATGTTGACCAAAGTCAACTTCAATCAAATAATTACCATAAATTCAACTTTTTATCAAGTTTCCACATAAAGTCTTCCCGGCTACATGCCTGGGTTGCGCACGCACATCGAGGTGAGATTAACGGAGGATTTCAGGTCCTCGGAACACAGTTTTAGTCAATTTACACAGGATGACCTTTTGGGTCATCACACAGGTCTCCTGAAGTACTGGCATAACAACAGGCGCCCTCGGTACCTGTCCCCCAACTGGAACTGTTGGCGGCTCCTCAACGGTTGCTCTGGTAGGTGTTCTAACTGCGGCACTTTCTCCTCGTCGGCCTCTGCCTTTTCCCTTAGCGACATCCATCTGGGGGGGGGGTAACATCATCAAGAACTGTAGTTCGTATCCTCACCATCAGTGAGATAATGGAATGATAAATTTCAAATTTCAAGATCAAGGAATTCGCACGATGGGAATGAAGGAAGTGAAATTTCCCTAATAGTCTCGTAGCCTCTCTAAGATAAATACATACGTCTCCGTACCGATCCGCAAGACTCTACTAAACTCGCTTATGACTCATAGAACCTATGAAACTAGAGCTTTGATACCAACTTGTCACGACCCAAATTCCCCTCCGTTGGGTATTGTGACGGCACTTAGTCTTAAGGACTAGGTAACCCTAACATTGAATAAACATAAATCATAATATCAAAATCTTTTTAGATGACTTTTGACATAAATTTCTAAACATTTCACATCTTCCCAAAACCCGGCGAATACAAGTCATAAGCTTTAAAGGATTTACACTAAGATCTCTAATTGCCACAGTTTGGAAATAAATACAACAGTGTGTGACAAAAACTATAAGATAGTGACTCCAAAACCGCGAACGTTGAAGCGGTTTTACCTTGAGTCTCCACAACAGCACTCGCGTTGCTAACTATCGATCGTCCACCTATGCAAAACCTGGAATCTGCACAAAAATCTACAGAAGAGTAGTATGAGCACACCGATAAACTAAACAAGCATAAATATAGGAATAACAGAATATGACATTCTATCTAATGACTGCACAATATAATTAACACATATCAAGTACAAAGCAGAAGGAAAATACAGTAAATAACAACAGAACATCATAATAATACACAGAAGAATGGACGGGAACACAACCTAAAACCGAAAACCACAATACGGTAAGAACAAGTAGTAATTCAGCACTGCAACATTTTCCACATCAGGCCTTAGCCAACAACCCCAAATAATTGGTCAAATCGCCGAGTGTGGATTTTCACCCGCAAGTTTATATTGAAAGCTTTAAAGTATAATCATTTTTAAATGGAAGATTCCTTTGAAATATATTTATTCCATATATATATATATATATATATATACTCTTCAAAAAGATATCCTTCAACATAATTCTTTCAAGATAATTGCTTTCAATATACTTTTCCAACAAATGTCTTTCAAACATAGTTTTCTGCAAGATAAATGCTTTCCAAATATACCTTTCGAAATAATAGTCTTTCAACATAGTTTTCTTCAAGATAAATGCTTTTCAAATATGCCTTTCAAGATAATAGTCTTTCAACATAGTTTTCTTCAAGATAAATGCTTTTCAAATATACCTTTCGAGACAACAGTCTTTCAAACATAGTTTTCTTCAAGGCAAATGCTTTTCAGCTATACTTTTCAATAAGTATCTTTCGATCATAATTTCATCAAGATAAATCTACCGGAACTCCGTCCGTAGTTCATAATTGGTCATACAGTATAGGGAAAATCTCCCAAAATACGTCTGTAGTCCCCAAAAGTAAATATGCAGTGCTGGGGGTTCTCCCAAAATACATCTGTAGTCCCCAAAAGTAAATATGCAGTGCTGGAGAGATCTCCCAAAATACATCCGTAGTCCCCAAAAGTAAATATGCAGTGCTGGGGGGATCTCCCAGAATACGTCCGTAGTCCCCAAAAGTAAATATGCAGTGCTGGGGGATCTCCCATAATACGTCTGTAGTCTCCAAAGTAAATATGCAATGCAATCAATAGAGATAACAACCATATCGCAACAGAAACATTGTAAATTGCTACAACAATCAATAAGCAACAAAAGATAGAAATGCAATGTACGACGAGCAAATCAATACGAGAACTTAAATCGCGAGAACGGTAGAACTCAATAACAAGGAATAATCAATGAAAGTAAATAATAAGCGTAAAGAAGGAAGCTTAACCAGGGAGAAACTCGACGTAACAACGAATTCACAGTAATCAAGTCCACAATAAAATGTCATCTCAAGTCAAGAGATTCCAACTACAATCCAGTTAACTAAGGGGTAGGTTATCTCAATTTCCTTTTTAAGGTTGAATAGTTATGAGAGATTTTCCACAATCCAAATAAGGGTAAGTAGCTAAAGATAATCCTAACATCCAATTACTGCTAAGCAAGATATTACTAATTTTAGTTAAACAGGAAGTTTATGAAGAAAAAACATATAGCATGATGATAGGAGAGTTAAATTCTTCAATTAAGTCAATTTAGACCAAATAGACAACAAAGGAAAAATCTAAAAGAAAGTAATTCTAATTTAAGCAGGGAGAGATGAAACTAGCAATCAGGAACTAAGTCATAACCATTACAACTTCATACACGGGGAATATAACGACTTAGGAACTCTAAAAGGCCAACTACATACAAATAAGTCCGAGTACGCACTCGTCACCTCGCGTACACGGGCTACAGTCAACATAGAAGATTCAAATCCTAGGGGGTAGTTCCCACACACAAGGTTAGGCAAGATACTTACCTCGAAGACGACAACCCGGTACTCTAAAATGGACTTCTTAGGTGAAAAGGCCTCTGGAAGGCTCAATCCAATTAGAACAATTCAAAACTCACATAAATCATATAAGGAACTATTCTGAATATTAAAGTTTCAATCTTTACAAAAATCTAAAAATCGACCCAAAAGTCAACCCCCGGCCCGCACCTTGGAACCCGTCAAATTTTACAAAATCCGAATACACATTCCGATACGAGTTCAACCATAAAAAAATTATCAAATTCCGATACCATTTGGTCCCTCAAATCATGATTTTTTATTTTAGAATTTTTTTTTCAAAACCAACATTTTCCTCAACTCAAAACACAAATTAAATGATAAAAATAAGGACTAATTCATGGAATATATTTAATTATAGTTGAAGAACACTTAGCCAATTGAATTTCGTGAAAACCCCACCAAAAATCACCAAGAACAGAGCTCTAGAAGTCAAAATGTGATAAAAATGGCTTAACCCTCGATTTTGAAGATTTATAATCTGCCCAGGACTTTAATGAATCGCGAACGCGTAGGAAGGACCGCGTTCGCGAAAAAGAAAAAATGAAGCTGCTCAATTGTACTATGTGAACGCGAAGACTAGCATGTGAACAGGAAAAGGAGAGCAGGACAACTACGCGAACGCGTAATGTAGAAGGCGAACGCGAAGAAGAAAACTAGGCTGACCAGAAAAGACCCTTCTCGAACGCGAGGGGTATGATGCGAACGTGAAAAACATCCAAGATGACTCATCGCGAACGCGTAAGAGCGAACGCGAATGCGGAAGAGGAAACCAGCTGACAGATATCAACAGTGAAAAATAGGAGAAAATGACCCGAAGCCTCTCCGAAACACACCCGGGACCCCGTCTAAACACAAAAACTAGTCACATCACCTAAGACGGACTCGCTCGAGATCTCAAATCACATAAAACAATGCTGAAATGACGAATCAAACCATAATTCAAACTTATGAACTTTCAATTCTTCAAATTTCTAAACTCGTGCTGAAACCTATCAATTCAACCCGGAATGACGCGAAATTTTGAAGACAAGTCCCAATTAACATCCCGAAGCTTCTCCAACTCTCGGAATCTCATTCCAACCGCGATATCCCAAAAATTCAACTGCAGTCAAATTTCCCCATTTTCCAACTTTCGCCGAATTACCTCAAATTACTCTACGGACCTCCAAAACCAATTCCGGACGTGCGCCTAAGTTTAAAATTGTCATACGAAGCTATTGACATTACCCACAACTCATTCCGAGGCCGTTTACACAAAAGTCAAACCTCCGATCAAATATCACCTTAAGCTTCCGAAATTAGAATCCCTCTTCCATTTCATATTCGGACCATCCGATAACTGAATCCAACCATGCACGCAGGTCAATATACACAATGTGAAGTTGTTCATGACCTTACGCCACCGAGCGGAGCTTAAATTCTCAAAATGATTGGTCGGGTCGTTACATGTATGCACAAAATAATTCTTGAAGATGGTGCAAAGCCCTCCGTAGAACACCAAAGGAGGTTGAATGAGGCAATGCAAGAGGTATTCAAAAAGGAGATAATCAAGTGGCTCTATGCTGGGGTCATCTACCCAATCTCTGATAGTGCTTGGACTTCTCCATTCCAGTGTGTTCCTAAAAAGGGTGGCATGACAGTGGTGCAGAATGACAAGAATGAGCTTATTTCCACTCAGACTGTGACTGGTTGAAGGGTTTGTATGGATCACTTCCCTTTTCCATTCTTGGACCAGATGCTTGATAGACTTGCTAGGAGAGCTTTCTATTGTTTCTTGGACTGGTATTCAGACTACAATCAAATCTTGATAGCTCTAGAAGATCAGGAAAAGACAACCTTCACCTGTCCCTATGGGACATTTGCTTTTTCAAGGATGTCATTCGGTTTGTGCAATGCACCCTCCACATTCCAGCGGTGCATGATGGAAATTTTCACTAATATGGTTGAAGATTTCTTGGAGGTGTTCATGGACGACTTCAGCGTGGTCGGGGATTCTTTTGATGAGTGTTTGCAAAATCTTGATAAAGTCCTCGCCCGGTGTGAAGAAACCAACCTTGTTTTGAATTGGGAAAAATGCCATTTCATGGTCGAGGAGGGCATAGTCCTCGGCCACAAAATCTCAAAAGATGGCATTGAATTGGATAAATCCAAGATCGAGGTTATTTCCAAGTTGCCTTCTCCAACCTCGGTGAAGGGAGTCCGTAGTTTCCTTGGGCATGCGGGATTTTACCGGAGATTCATTAAATATTTTTCAAAGGTGGTAAATCCTCTATGCAAGCTATTGGAGAAAGATGCCAAGTTCGAGTTCAATGAAGAGTGTATGAGAGCATTTGAGTTGTTGAAGCAAAATCTAACTACCACACCAATTATCACCACGCCAAATTGGAGCTCTCCTTTAGAGCTCATGTGTGAGTCAAGTGACGTTGCGGTGTGTGCCGTCTTGGGCCAATGGGTGAACAAAATCTTTCACCCCGTTTATTATGCAAGCAAAACCATGAACTCCGCCCAAATAAACTACACCGTCACCGAAAAGGAATTGTTGGCTATTGTCTTTGCAATGGAGAAATTTAGGCCCTACCTTATGGGCGCGTGCACACCGATCATGTGGCGCTCCGGTACTTAATGACAAAGAAGGACTCAAAAGCTCGGCTAATGAGGTGGGTCTGGTTGCTCCAAGAGTTTGATCTAGAAATTGTTGATAGAAAGGGGAGTGAGAATCAAGTTCTCGATCATCTATCCCGGTTGGAAGAGCAAGGAAGGCCAAGTGATGGCCTTTAGATCAACGATACCTTTCCGAATGAGAAACTTCTCTCCGTCTTTATGCATGATATGCCATGGTTTGCGGACATCGCCAACTTTCTTGTTACCGGTATTGTCCCGTTTGAGCTCTCTTCTAACCAAAGGAAGAAGCTTAGATGAGACAACTTGGATTACTATTGGGATGAGCCGTATTTATTCAAAATAAGCAATGATGGAGTCATTCGGCGTTGTGTCCCCGAGGAAGAACAAACGTCCATTCTTGATTCTTGTCATTCCTCGCCCTACGGTGGTCATCACGGTGGGCAATGACAGCTTCTAAGGTCTTGAATTGTGGGTTTTATTGGACAACTTTGTACAAGGATGAAAGAGAATTAGTAAAGAGGTGTGACGAATGTCAAAGAGCGGGCGACATATCAAAGAAGGATGAAATTTCCCTCACGACGATCCTTGAGTTTGATATATTTGATGTGTGGGGAATTGACTTCATGGGCCCATTTATTAGCTCGCGTGGTAACACCTAGATTCTAGTGGTTGTGGATTATGTCTCAAAATGGGTCGAGGCCATGGCTTTGCCCAATAATGAAGCTCGGAGTGTGGTTGGTTTTCTCAAGAAGATCATTTTCACAAGATTTGGGACACCCCAAGCCATCATAAGTGACGGGGGATCTCATTTTTGCAATCGGGCTTTTGATTAATTTCTAGCCAAGTATGGGGTAAATCATAAAGTGTCCACTCCGTACCATCCTCAAGCTAGTGGGCAGGTTGAAGTTTCTAATCGAGAAATCAAGAACATTTTGGCCAAGACCGTGAATGCCAATAGGACCGATTGGTCTAGTAAGCTTGATGATGCTCTTTGGGTGTATAGGACTGCCTTCAAAACCCCAATCGGTATAATTCCTTACCGGTTGGTGTACAACAAAGCATGTCACCTACCAGTGGAGTTGGAGCACAAGGCACTTTGGGCTTTAAAGAAGTTGAACTTGGATTGGGACACAGCTGCAAATCTTCGTGTTGACCACCTTAATGAGCTTGATGAGTTTAGATTCCACGCCTATGCAAGCTCTTATTTGTACAAGGAGAAAATGAAGTATTTGCATGACAAGTATGCTAAGGACCAGGAATTCAAAGTGGTAGACTTGGTGCTACTTTTCAATTCAAGACTTCGTCTCTTCCCGGTCAAACTCAAGTCAAAGTGGAGTGATCCGTTCGAGGTGGTGTTGGTTACACCCTTTGGTGCCCTTGATCTAAAAAATAAGAATGGTGAAATTTTTCGGGTGAATGGGCATCAGGCCAAACATTACTTGGGTAAATTTGAAGATAGCCACGTGGTGGCTTTGCTGAAATTCAATTGAACATGGTAACATATGTCGTGCCGCGACGGTAAATCAGGCGCTTCTTGGGAGGAAACCCAAGTGTTTTCTTTTCTTTCTTTTTGTTTGTTTTTGTTATAGTAGATTTTCTGTGAGCTAAACTGTTCGTGAAGTTGGTGTAGGATTTGGTGGATGCAGTGCAGGATCAAGTCTGGAAATATTTGGCGAGCTGGTGCAAATTCGCTGCAGCGATCAGAATTCCGCGGTCACCAACCGCTGCAGCAAAAATCTTCAGCTGACAGTGGTCCAAACGATCCTAAAATGTGAAGTCTTTGAATCTCAATATGCTGCATCGAAGAATATTCCGCTGTAGCGGTATAATTCCACTGACAGCGGTGAGGATCACTAGCCAGCACTTCAAAAAGGAAAGAAGCACGGTCAGTGACAAAATTCCACTGCCGCGCTAGGTAAGTCGGTGAGGTCCCACCTCCTCAGTATAAATACCAAGGGATCCCCTTCTTTTACCCTTTTCCCTCATTTTCTTCCCAGACCAACATTTATTACTGCTCATAAAATTCACTGTTCATCCAAGACCATTTTTCTCACATCTTAGCATCTTACATCTTCATCTAACAGTGGTATGTTCTCATTAATTGCGTTTAGTTGATAATTTGTTGCTAGTCTTTTTTTGTTTTTCTTCTTGCTCTTTTTAATTAGAGTTATTGGGGCCCTAATCCATAAGCATGACTCACCAATGTGTTCTAACTTGTGGAATAGTGATTTCTGGTTGCCTAAGTGGGTATAGGGTTCTTATCATATGTGTTTCATGTTAAATTTTGCAAAAAGTGGTAAAACCCTAGTTTTTAATTTGTCTGACAGTGTGCGAAAATGATGAACTCCGTTGCAGCGGACCAAAATTTCGCTGACAGCAGAGTCTTTTAAACTTAAGAATTTGAACTGATGATTTCCGCTGTCAGCGGTGAAGGTTCCGCTACAGCGGACCATTTTTTCGCGGACAGCGGTGAGATACTTCTGAAAGTGGGGTAGTCTGATTCCCCATTTTTCCGTTGCAGCGGCTAAAAATCCGCTGACAACGGTGGCCTTTCGCTGCAGCGGTCCAATATTTTGCTGACAACGCCTTGAAAGTTTAAAGAAGGGGTATCTTTAACGCTGCAGCGGTCAAACATCCGCTGACAGCGCTGGCCATTCTGTTGCAACGGTCAATTATCCGCTGAAAACAGAATCTTGTGTAGCACACTGTCTCAGTCTCTGCATATGTAATGTCTGTGCTTTCATTGGGTACTCCTGTAACATATTTTAACAACCTTCTTTGATATGTTTGCAGAAAATGGTTAGATCACGAGCAGGAGAAGATAAGCAACCCGAGAGGGGTGACCCTTCAAGGGGTCGGGGCAAAGGCAAACATCAGGCCCCCTTAGGCCCGACAAAGACCATTGAGAAGAAACAACCAAGAAAAAGGTCAAACCCCGACCAATCCGAATCTAGTGAATATGTTCCCTCCCGGGAAGCTTCGGAGGGTAATAGTGGAGCAGTTTTAGCAGAGGCATTATCCCAGCTCATCAACGAGCCCACTAGATCCGAATCTTCTGATAGTCTGGGTTTCTCCAGTGACTCAACTCCCCCACAGGATACAAGTGCAGCAGCCCAAGCAAACCAATCCACTGCCCCCGCTTCTATTAACCTTGACAGCTCCGATGATGGACCAGATGATGGCAGGGGTGGTGACACCCTAGTACAGACCACAGGACTTCTCCGGACCAGGAATCCTTCGGTGTGGCAGGATCGGTTTGTTTCTGAGCCGGCCTACCACAAATTCAGAGAATGGTGGCCCCAAAGATCGCTTATCTCTGAAAGGCCTTTCATTATCAAGTATCTCCTACCTCTCAACCCTAATGTGAAGAAGAAATTTGATGAAAGGGAGGGGTGGCATTTCTTCATTAGCAAAGTTGAGGATGCCAATGAGTACGTTGTGAAGGAGTTTTATGCAAATGTGGCCCACACAAAAAGGGACACATATCTTACTAAGGTTTGCAAGAAGAAGATTTTGTACAATGGCATGGCATTCAATGACTATGCGGGTTTTGCTAATGAAGATGAGACTCGCTACAATGAGAAAGTGGCTTTGGGAGATTTGAATCGTCCGTGGTTGGCCTCAATTATTACTATCCCAGGGACTACTCCAGCTTGGTTGGTTGCAGGCTCCACCATCAAAAGGAACACACTCAGCTTCGAGGCTAAGGGGTGGGCCACCTTTGTTTGCAGCCGGATAGACCCAATCCTTCATGACAGTGACATGCCTCTCTCTGAGGCCCTAATTATGGGAGCAATTATGGATGGCATCCCAATTAATGTCGGGAATATCAGGGCCAGGGTAATTGACCGGATTGTGCAGAGAAATGAAGCCTCTTATCCCTTTCCCAACTTCCTCATTATGTACTTCAGGGACATGGAGGTTGAGGGAAGGGATTTTGATACCACAGTGAGGCCACGTTCAACTTTTTTCATGGTATAGTTTGAAAGGTCCGGACAATCCAAAGGCAAAAGAGAAAGCCACCACATCTACTACCCCTGGTACTTTTGCTGCTACCGAGCCTTCCGTTGTTGCCGAGGGCTCCACTGCTGCTGAAGGGCCCACTGTTGCTGCTGGCCCGGAGTCTTCCTCGGGTCCCTCCATGTCCATTCCAATCCCAGTGCCATCATCTTCCACTTACCCTCAGACTGCCCTGAGGGTGTCTCAGACTCTAGCTGGTATCACCAACTGGCTGCAGGTAGCTTCTTCTAAGCTTACTAACCTTTCTACCACTGTTGCAGAACAGGCAGCTCCAGCACAGATTGCACTACCTCCATCACTGGAGGAGACGTTGAGGAGCCTGGTGGATAACCAGAAGAAAATCTTGGAGACCCTGGACAGGCATGGGAAGGAGATCCACTCTTTTGGGCAAATCAGTGACGAAAATGAAGAAGTCTCAGGATGATTTGAAGAAAGTTCAGGTGGAGATGCAGGAGGTGCAAGATGATTTGAAGAAGGAGGTCACAAAGCTCACATCGGTGGGGGACATCCCCCTTGATTTATTGGTGGGAGACCCCACATCCACTGATCGAGCTGCACATGAGCCGGAGATTACATCAGCCCCAGTTCGCAGAGGAGCTATCCCGCGGACTGATGATATGGAGATCCAACTTGAGGATCCAGTGGGAGAGACCTCCTCATAGCCACATGACCCTGCTCCAGCCACTTGCACTTTTCCCTCTTCTTCTACAGCTGATCCTTCCCCCATGCAGACAGAGGGACCATAGGGAGTTTCCTTTTACTCTCTCTCTCACCCCTCTCCCTTCTTTATATTTTTGGTTATTTAGCATTGAGGGCAATGATAATTCTTATTGGAGGGGGTGGCCTCTACTTGATATTTGGTGATTCAGACACTTCTATATTTTTGGGTTGTAATAACTTATGACACTATTTTTATTTTCCTTATTTACATTCTCGTACCTTTAGTTTGTTTTACTTTTGGCATGATATATTCAATTTCCTCTTTTATGTATATATTCATTTTCCCCCTTTTATGTATATTCATCTTAATCCCCTACTGTAAATATTCATTTCTACTTTTCGTATTTCCTACTTTATAACTTCTTTAGTTTTTTCCAATTGTAGTTTAACTTCTTGTTTCATTTAGTAGCTCCTTTTTAAATTTATAGCTTCTTTACTTTTTGCGTTGTCAATAAGCCCCTGGTTTTCTTAAGGCCATGGTTCTTTCCAGGGGTGGAAATTGTGCGAACCAGGTGTCTCTTCCCTACGACGGACGGTGTGACGACCTTCTTAAGGGATTGAGTCAGTTTTTCGCTTTTTGTTTTCCTTTGTTTTGGTAGTAGTGAATAAATGTAATTCAAATAAATCTTCACTTGGCACCAACAAACTTACCTTTGACCTCATGGTTAGATACAAGTTACAGATGAGTCTAGTTCTAATTGTGACCCTTAGAGTCTTGCGTTGGCTAAAACTGTCATCAGGTGGTGTTTATAGCCATATGTGAGTTTTCAATCTGAACCAAGGTTGTTGTGGGCCCTCGACTCTATGCTCTTTAATGATCCTGAGGTTTGAGAGGTGAGAATTGAATAGCATATCCCAAGTGTCGTTCCTGAAAGTCTAGAACTTGCCCCAAGTATTTGTCCAGGCGAAATCTTGAGTTAGCTCGACTTGTGAAATTATTATAGGGTTTCCTTGATTCCCCATTGAAATCAAAGACATCCATAGCCTACCATGACAAGATCCTTCGTCAACCCCTTTTGAGCCTGAACCTATTTGTTCAAAAACCACATTACAAATCTTCATCTGTTCTCTAATGACCCTCTCTTGGAACCCATTCTTTCCTTGAGCACTCATGGTGAATAATAGTCAAAATCATAAGTTTGGGGGAGAGACCAGAAAGTGCATAGTGATGAAAGGAATTGTAATAAAAGAAAAGGCCAAAGAAAAGGTTGAACAAACCAAAAAGAAGAGCAAAGGGTTGAAAGGAATCAATAAAGCAAAGTTGAAAAAGGCTTGGAATGACGAAAAAGAAAGAAAAGGGGAGAAAAGTGAGCTCCAAGTAAAAGAAAGAGCGACAAGGAGTCTCTCTAAGTTCCCCAAGGAAGAGTGTATGACTCAAAGAGTCAAGAAAAACATGAGCTGAAATGTGTAAAACTGGAGTGCTTAAGGAGAGATGTTCTATTGTAGTTCATCATGACCAAATTTGATCCAAAAAGCCTCCATTACATCCCATCAAAGCCCTATAGGATCTCGAGTTGAGTGAGCTTACATAAGTGGTGATTTACACGAGGGGCAAGCCTATGGTACTTAAAGCCGGACTTGAGGCATTCCTTTGATAGTGAAGAGAGCACCCCTTGATAATCCCAATTCTGAGAGTTCATTCTATATGGTGAGATGAGCCCATGGAGAGTAGAGGAGAAAGAGTCTGGGATCCACAATGATTTAGTGAAAGAAAGAAGCTCTTTAACGACTTGAGTCAACTCTTGAAGCTTTGGTGTCACATTAGATCTAGTGAGTTAGGAAAATCATTGCATAATGTTGTCAATAATACATTTGTGTTGAGGGTAATTGTTAGTCCCAATTGAAGCTTGATGAAATCACATTTAAATGGCTGAAATACTTTCTCTTTTGTTTACGGAGGTGGGAGTTATCTTGTTTGCTTGAGGAAAAGCAAAGACTTAAGTTTGGGGGAGTTGATAACTAATGATTTGTACCTATTATTTACTCCTGTTTTCTTAGGTTTTGAGACGAAATTGATTAAGATACTCCTAAAAATTGATGCAAGTTGTTTAAATGGCAGGAATTGAGTCGAATTGAATACATTGACTTAAAATGACTCAAAAGGAGCAGAATCTTGCATTGTCCCAAAACCCAGCAAAAACGCGGTCCACGCCAGTATTTCGCTGCAGCGGTTGTCACTTCGCTGTAGCGAAATTCCATCCGCTACCCCATTGCAAAACTTCAGAGAGCTGGTTTTTAGGCCAAGCTGGGCCGCTGTCCGCGCCATAATTTCGCTGCAACGTTTTCCCAGCCGCTGCAGCATTCAAAAATATGCTGGGAGCGTTTTCCCAAGATCAGAGAGTCAGACATTTGGGGATCACACATTAACGCGGTCAGCGGTATTATTCCGCTGCCGCGTTTCAGGGACCGCTGCGGTGCCACATTATTTCGCTGGGAGCGGAATTGAGTTCTAGAGAATGTACAAAGTCCAGAAATGTTGCAGCGGTTATTATTCCACTGCAGCGGAAGCCAATCCGTTGTAGCGCTCAGAATTCCGCTGGGAGCGAAATCTCCGTAGAGACAATTGTTTCCAGTATTTTCAGCCTAGTATAAATACATCTTTTCTCATTTTTAGGGCATCAGACGTTAGAGTGAGCACGTGAACAACTATTTTATTCCGTTCTGAGTAATTTTAGCTTAGATCTTACAATACTTCTTAGATTTCTTTCCTGTAATCAACATTTATGTGTTCAATTTCATCATCTATCTTAGTTTCTTGCTTGGAAATGAGTAGCTAGACCCTTAAGCTAGGTTTGTGACCCAACCCTAGTGTGGGTAACTACTGGGTCTTCTATCTTAGGATGAATTTGTGATGGGGTTTCATGTTTTTAGTCTAATTCATGCTTAATTCTCAGATTTAGTGGTTGCAAACACTATTTCATGCCTTCATGACTAGGGTTATTCTTGAGAGAGATGACCCAAGTCTAGGTAATTAGGCTAACAAGGTATTGGGGTGAACTCAAGAGATTGATAGCTCCAATAAAAGGGTGGATACTAGAGATAGTTACACCCGACTTGAGCCATTTCATTTGATTTGTTGAAACACCCAATTGTGCTTGAGAAAGCCAATTCGGGCAAAGTCACCCAAATTACCGAGAGGTTTTGGGTGAGCAATTTAGTATGAGGTTATGTCATTCACCCACAATTCACAAGGTTATCCTCGATTTTAGATTCCATTAGTCACTCGCCTAGGAGTAAGTCAGATCCCTAGTGCCTTTAATTTCTTGAGAAAAATCCACAAAAAGATCATAGATATCTAGACAATAGTCTTTATTAGTCTTAACTTTATTATAAATACAAAACCTCTTATGTTGAGAAGTGCAATTAAGAAGTTGAAACACCGCTAGGTTAAGTAGAAATTCAACTCCCATATACATAACTCCCTGTGGATATAGATCCCGACCCGTTCGGGTAAAAGTTGCTTCGACCCCTTCCTTGCTACTTATTAATGGTATAGGTGGGCATCGATCAGATACCCCGCTGTCTTGTATCAAACTTCCTTAGTATGGCCCTTCATCTTGCAAAAATCATAGTAGAGGCTGTAATTCTTCCTTACTTTCTGCTGATTTCCAGCTCTATTAGCCATCAACACAGTCATTTCAGCATTATCCATGTTAGTAGAAGCACTTGCCATAGTCATTTGTCTTTCACGTTCCATTAGCCTAGAATATGCCTTGTTCACTAATGGCACTAGCACCATCATCAAGAGTTGACTGCGAGCTTGTTCATAAGATTCATTAACTCCCATTGGGAATTGTAGAAGTTTTTGACGTTCCATAAACTGAACAAATTCACGAGAATTTCCAGCATCATGACCATGAATTGGTGCCAAACTGTCAAATTCTACCCAAGGTACTCTCAATTTTGAGAAGCAAGTGGAAATTGAACTAGTGCCCTGCCTAGCAGTAGCAATTTCCCTATGGATCTGAAAAATCCTAGAACAATCAACTTTGTCAAAACGCTCCTTCAAATCATCCCAAACCTCACTAGCATTCGAAGAATACACTATTCCACTGAACAACTCCGGTGAAACACAATTCATCAACCAGGATAAAACAATTGCATTACATCGTTCCCAGAGATCAACGAGATTCGTACCGTAATTCTCCTTTCTGCATATGCCGCCAATGAAACCTAGCTTGTTTCGACCTAGGATTGCAATTCGCATTGCCCGACTCTACACAGAGTAATTTTCCGATCCTCTCAGTTGTAACAAAGTCAAAATAGCTCCTGAATTATCATTTGAATTCAAAAAAAAAGTGAATGATTATGACCTAATTTTTCTGGTTCGGTGTTATCGAGAGTCGTCACTGTTGATCCTTCAAATGAGCTTTGAGAGAGCTGAATTGGGGATGATTATAATACCACACGAATGGACGTGTGGCTCTGATACTATGAAGAAACCAACTAACCATGGAGCTATGTCATGGATGAGGAGCTGAAGGTTTTGAGTTTAGGAAGAAGAAGTAAGATTCGATGTTCTCAGAGAAAGAAGAAGATGAATATGTGTATTCATTTACAGTATATGTACATACAAATATATAAACCAACTCTACTCCTTAACTAGAGTTAAAACTAAAACTAACTTTAAGTTACACTAATTCTATACTAAAGTAAGTTAGTTATAACTAACTAGATGAAGCTTAATCACCGCTATCATTACTAGTCTCAACAATTTTTTCTCTTTTTTGTGGTAAAGGCTCAGCAAAAGCTAAGAGGCGAACCGTAAGTAACCTTGTTACTATCCACCAATTGGTATCCAATATAATGGTCGACTAAGAACTAGATTATTGTAAACGTTTTCCGTTTCTACTATATCTTAGTATAAGTTAAACAATTCAATAATGAGACTAAGGGCTAATTTTGGAAGCACAAGTTCATTTTAGGGTAGGTGGACGTTATCAGGACCCAACAACAGTTTGTTTCTAGTTCTACTCGCCAAACACGAGATTCAAGTGCATAGTATCTTCTTTTATACTACTTCCTCCATAAATGACTGGATATAGAGTTTTTTAATTAAAAAGAAATTCCTTTTGGTCCGCCTATATATGTTGTTAAAAAATACAAGTTAAATTAGTTTTACATATAAAAGGATAAATCATTTTATTCTATGAAATAATTGTGTGGATATCTAGTTCAACACGCCAAAAACGTGCGATAAAAAATCCAAAATGAGGTGAACTACTATCTCATGGAAAAAGAAGAAGAGGAGTAGTCTTGCTCTATTTCTCGTATTGTACAACTTTTGCATCAAGTTGACATTTCTTTATGGCTCAATAACTAACTGAGATAATAATAATACTACAATAACAAGAAAGTCAGAGCAAAACGCGGACAAGTGTGTAATTTTTCAAAGTAGTAGGAGTAAATGGAATCACCATTGCTCGATGACTATTCCGGCGACCACCACTTCCAGCTCATCGGCCCCGACGGTGACTACCGGCCGATTAGAGGGCTGAAGGAATGGTGGGCTGTATTCTGGATCGAGAGTGCAAAGCTATGGGAGATTGGTGGCCCGATAGCGTTCAACATCATCTGCCAGTACGGACTCTACGCAATTACTGTTGCTTTCTGTGGTCATCTTGGAGCTACTGAGCTTTCTGCTGTTTCTGTTGCTCAAACTGTCATTGGTATTTTTGCTTTCGGCTTCATGGTTCGTGCCCCTCTTTCCTTTTCCTTTTCCTTTTATTATTCGTTATTAATGCGCTTTTTGTGCTTTTAATTTCTCATATGGGTATATTTCCTACTATAATACTGTTTGTTAATTAATTATGCACTGGTTGCCTAGATAATTCTTATTAAATGTAATCTTATTCCACATCCTCTTTCGAGCACAACTCATTTCACTATTAGCAATGTGTAGTTTAATACCTCAAACTAAAAGTTGCATTACTCAATAGTTTTATTGTGATTTTGTAATCAAAAGCAGATCTTATATCAGTTAGATACTAAATTAGTAATATGGAAGCTGAAGTTGCAAATGGAACGATGTATTACTTATGCTGGAACTTCATGCAAGGGGTGTCAAGCGACACCTCTTCGCCGGCAAATTACACTATTTTGTTAGATAGTTTTTTTTATTTTATGTATATTTATTATATGTTGGAAGGGGAGCCTTGGCGTAACTGGTAAAGTTGCTGCCATGTGACCAGGAGGTCACGGGTTCGAGCCGTGGAAACACTTTTGACCCTCTTGCAGAAATGCAGGGTAAGGCTGCGTACGATAGATCCTTGTGGTCCGGCCCTTCCCTGGACCCCCCCATAGCGGGAGCTTAGTGCACCGGGCTGCCCTTTTTTATTATATATTGACTCCTCTTGACTTTTCGATATATCTAATTATTTATATTTTGACACCTCTTGATGAAAATTCTGGATCCGTCACTGGCTGTAGATAGGCATGGGGAGCGCTCTGGAGACGCTATGCGGGCAGGCATTTGGTGCTGGGCAAGTTCACATGCTTGGAGTTTACACACAACGCTCAATGATAATTCTACTGCTGAGTACCTTCCTTCTCTTACCTATCTATATTTTCGCGACTCCAATACTTAAGCTCCTAGGCCAAGATCATGAGATTGCTGTTGTTGCCGGGAGGTTTGCCATGTTAACCATACCTGAGTTGTATTCCCTGTCTATCAATATTCCCACTTCAAAATTTCTGCAAGCCCAGAGTAAAGTTGGTGTGCTGGCCTGGATTGGTTTTGTGGCTCTCTTGGTCCATGCTCTTCTCCTATGGCTCTTTATTTTTGTATTTAATTGGGGTTTAACCGGGGCAGCTATATCCTTTAATCTCGTAGGTTGGGCCAACGCAATAGCTCAATTTGTTTACGTAGTTGTTTGGTGCAAGGATGGGTGGAAGGGATGGTCTCGGTCAGCCTTCAATGACATTTGGGCTTTTGTTAAACTGTCAATCGAGTCGGCTGTTATGCTATGCCTTGAAACCTGGTACATGATGAGTATTATTATTCTCACCGGCCATCTCAAAGATGCAGTCATTGCAGTTGGATCCCTCTCTATTTGGTGAGTCTCTTGTCTTGGTTCTGCTTAAGATGAAATGTTGTGAGTTCTATTATTAGATTCATGTCAATGTTTTCTGTCTTTCAGCATAAATGTTGATGGATTTGAAGCAATGTTTTTCATAGGAGTAAATGCTGCTATAAGGTAATGAAGTTCTAAAGCTTGCAGAAATGTGTATTTAATTTGTTTGTAACTCTGTGCTAATATATCCTGTTGTTTTTCCAGTGTTCGTGTCTCAAATGAGCTTGGGCTAGGACGTGCCAGGGCAACCAAGTATAGCGTCTGTGTCACAGTGTTTCAGTCGCTTCTCATTGGGATAGTCTGCATGATTGTAGTATTAGCAGTAAGAAATCATCTGGCCTTTCTTTTCACAAACAGCAAGGTTCTGCAACGTGCCGTTGCTGACCTTGCTTGGCTTCTTGGAATAACAATGCTTCTTAACAGCGTTCAGCCTGTGATATCAGGTGTTGCGTTAAATCAGTTTTGCTGTGTCAATACATAGAGCGTCTTACTCCTTCATAGTCCTTATAGTGTCAATACATAGTGATCTTGTTGGGACTATTTTGTCATTTGCAGGTGTTGCTATTGGAGGTGGATGGCAAGGTCTAGTGGCTTATATCAATTTGGGATCTTACTATGTCTTTGGTATTCCTCTAGGATACATTCTTGGCTATGTGGCGAACTTCGGAGTTATGGTAAATAAACCAAGTACATGGAAATATAAATCTCATTGCATCTTTTTGAATCTCCTACACTCAACCACCAAATTTCTTTTAGGGACTATGGGGAGGAATGATAGCTGGACTTGCTTTGCAAACACTGCTACTCTCAGTAGTACTGTATAGAATTGATTGGAATAAAGAGGTATGTGAATAATGGTTATTTTTATCAATTAAACTCCATAACATTTCATGTTCGACATTTTAGTTTGATTCTTTGTTAGAGTCATCTGCTGACTCTATAGAGACAGCAGTAAATTTTGTTTTTAACTTGAAAATTTGTATCAAGATCGCTGCAGTAGTTCAAGTAGTGCAGAATTTCCTAGTCCTTCTACCTTTTCTTTTGAAACTTAAAACTGAAGTAAGACTAAGTTAAACACTTCATATGTCATGTATTTTTGTTGAACCATTGGATTTAGTATGAATTAGTCTTTTGTAGTAGTAATAAGCAAATGGAAATCTTTCACCTTCTTTAGCTGATGGTCTATCGGAAACAGCCTCTCTGCCCTGTCAGGGTACATCCTACCCTACCCAGACTCTAGTATTATACTGGGTTGTTGTTGTTGTAATAAGAAAATGGAAATGCAGGTTGAGCAGACGACAGAGCGGATGCGGAAATGGGGAGGTCAACACATTGAAACGGAGAAAACGGCTAGTCCCCAATCTCCAAAGGGCTTAAGAGCTAAGGTTTACGCGTGATACAACTGAATGAAGAATTATCTTCTTGTTAGTTTTTTATTAGCAGTGTATGATTTAGGACGGAGCCTACGCTTTAAATATGAGTCATTGGCAATTTTGTTCTATTCTACTTTACTGCCTAAAATAAAATGCATTATTCTGGGTTCTCGGGGAGTATCAATTACTCCTTCCCTCCCATTTTCACTGTCATTTTAGTTTTAAAAAATTATCTCAAACTAATTATCACTTTAAGAATTTAAAATTAAATTTGTTAATTGTTTTTAACTATATCTTTAATATTAGGGGATTGTTACACAAGTAGTCCCTTGATTCAATATTTATTTTGTCTAGCCGGTATACATTGATTATACATAATTATGCATATGTTAAACATGAATTGTATATATATTATATATATGAATTGTACTAAGGTCGTGAAATGCTAACTACTCTAACGTTAAAGGACGCGTAAGTAGAGCAGTACTTGAGAGTTAAGAACTTTCTCAAAAAGTGCATGTGACTTCTCTTTTGACTTTCTCTCTTTCAGATAATATGACTTTTCTCCTTTCTTTTCCTGGAGGACAATTCATTTGCTCCGGTTTGGACATACAAATTTTTTACATTTTTAAAAACAAATTAAAAATATCGGTTGTTCATGAAATTTGATGATTTGGGCCAATTTTTGGGTAAAATTTTTCTTCCACTCTCAAAAATTATTTTAATTTTTTTTTTAAGTTTTAGTCAAATCTATGTCCAAGCGTTAGGTTATTTCAAAGGCTGTGAATATTCACTCTTAACAATTGGTTCTCCTAACCTAGAGGAGCAATTAATTACCGTTATTTCGTAGGACCATTGATGGTTAATTCATTTTTTATTTTATTTTTTCCAAAGGAATAAAGCCTCCAGCCTCAGAGTTAAGTTAGTTTCATAGTGAAATACTCAAATTATATGTAATGCCATCATAGGCATGGTTAATTCATTTAAAGAGACATTTTAAGCTCTACATTGAGCTAATTAATTTCTATCTTTCTCAACAAACTTAAAGAAAGTTAATCAGAAGAGTTCTGATGGGCAATGACAAAAGATACACAATAGAGTCAGACAATCCCTTGGCATGTCACAGCCATTGCCAATTCTGATAAAGTTTGGCTAGATTTTCAGGTAATTTCATTGGAAATCGTCTTACAGTTGCAGGAAAAGAAATCATTTTTGTAGTTAACAGCCCTACACTGTTTAATTTAGAGGTTGCGCCAACTATTTCCGGGCAATGTCTCCAAGCTTCATAGTTCATAGCATCATCCATTCATAAACAGGATACATGTTATAAAAGATTTGAAAATTATATTGTTTACCCGTAAAACGGTACAGTTGAATTTATACAAGTTTCTAGATAAGTGAATTAATTCGGTCCTGAAATAACAAGATAATTGAAGAAATATATAATATTTAGCCTTGATAGGAAGACGAAATGACATAAATAAAGACTCTGGTAGTGAAGCCTCTGTGCGCAATAGTAACAAGAGCAGAAAATAAGAAGATAAATTGATTAGAGCTTTGAGTAGATTGTAGTATTGTGTTGCCGGAAAATTCGTCCCCTTACAATGATAACGGAGCTCGCTATTTATAGCTACGTCTAGGAAAGGAGGTCCTAGGATCGTGCCCTTTTTTAATGTCAATTATGAGGGTCATTGATGAAGATGTAACTATGAGCATAGATTCAAATTTCTTGTAACGGGCAACGTACTTAACGCTGTAGAATATTCTCCATTATATGCTACCGGGCGAAGAGCATTTATTGCATCCTTATGAGCGTTATTCTTTTCGTTGATAGACGGGACCATTGCCTTCGGTTTTTATTATCATCCATCTTAGGTTCCATGTGTCCCTCTTGTGGGCGTCCACGTAGCATATCATAGATAGTCTCCTTGCTTCCGGTGACATAACTTTGTGTCGCCGGAAAGTTGGTGAAAATACTCTTTTGTCAGGAATTACTATGATCCCCTCTGAAGGCTTCTCACCGTTGATTAGACGCATGTCCCTCTGCATGTAATGCCCTAAACACGCGTCATCCCACAATTCAACACAGCTTTTTCCGATTATCGAGGTAATCATAGCCATGAATTTAGCCGCCAAAACCTTTACTTATACACATCAACCTTATCCCCTTATACTCCATAATCTTCCAAGTTTTCTAAAATATTTCTTACTGTTAATAAACCTTTCTTTAAATCCCTTCAAACAAAAAAGCTTTTCTTTCATCCAAATGGTTTCTTCTTCAAAGAACGTTAGCTCTTCAAAGGGCAAGAACAAAGCCGAGGTTGTTGCTCCTCCAACGGTGGATTCCATCATTTCTAGAAGTCTTGTCACAACAAAAGACTTCGAAGAGAAATTCCATTCGACTCTCCCTCGCACATGGGTTGTTGGCAGATATCATTCTTTCATCCGTTCTTACAGTATTCCAGTTGTGAAGGAAGACTGATGCTGCCATGAATTGGATATTGTTGCTCCTGATCTGTCGGAGCGAGTGACCCTTTCCGATGAGGGTTTCACATATTTTTACACGTATTCATTTACTTTGGGGGTGTTCTCTTTGAGTGGAGAGCTTGACTCCGTTATTGCGTAGTTCTGCCTCGGCTATCGGGTATGTCTGGCACAAGTAAGTCCTTCTGTCTGGAGGACAATTGCCTGTCTTCGGCGCTTGTGCCAAGAGACGGAGGAGGAGTCATCTTTAGATCATGTGATGAATCTTTATTCCCCCAAAATCTTCTTTGAGGGAATGATAAATTTCAGCATGGATGATGACAACGACTATGAGTGGATGGAACGGTTTGTTACAATTGCCACCAATGACATCATTCCGGCAACGGCTTCATCCTTTACAAAAGCATGGAACCGCACCCGTAAGATCCTTGTTTAATATTTAGGTATTCTTCTATACCCGTATTGATCCTCCATCTTTCGCTTGCTTCAGCAACTCGATGGGTCCTACCGATGGTTAAAAGCTTGGACCAGTGGGCCCAGAAGATCTTGGATGCCACTACGCCCGAAACCCACACGTGGAAAGAACTGGCCCTTAAATACGGGTTGAAGGCCAAAACCCATGGTAACTCAGACTCACCTTGTTTTAGTTTTTTATGTGATGAAATTAACTGACCCCTTATATTTTTTCTCTGAAACCAGATCTACCTGCGGGCTCTGTTGTTGTCCCCGATGAGGATTTTTTGGCTAATCATATTGATGCGATGAGGCTGCTTCAGTAGGCGCTTACTCAAACAAGTGTCTCCCGACATACTTCACGCAAAAATGTTTCTTTACAGAGTCCCCGGCTAGAGGACAAACAATCAAAAAGAAGACGCTCCTCCGCGGCCAGGAAAAGAATAAGAGGGCGGAGACTGTTGCCCCTGAATCGTCTCTGGTAGTTGTGGTGACTAGCCTTCCTCCCGGGTCGGTCATAGATACTGCGATGTTCTACAATGATGAAGAAGCTAGTGATGGGGCAGCTTCTCTGCATAGAAGGCGATGATCCTCATCAACTTAACAGAATGCTCAACATGTTAAGTTAGTTACACCATCCGAGGACAATGTCTCGTAGCTCTAGGGGAATATGATACCCACTTACTTGTCCTAGTCGTCGCGCCCGATATTTTAGGGCTGAGTACCCGGTCCGCTGACGAGCAACCAACAACCACCAGTGCGTTTGCTGCAGCTGCTTCTCACTCTTTAACTCCATCGGCTTCATCTCCATCTTCACCAACACCAGTAACTACTACAACATCTCCATTGGTCGCACCTTACCACGAAAAAGGTGTTCCTTTCCCTAGTCCCTAGTTCATGGGAATTTGGGACAAAATTATGTTTCCCTTTCTGAAGATCCACAAAGGAGTAGGAATGTAACTCTTTCGGTCTTTACCGGATGCAACTTGTTATCCCGGCCGGTGGAGCTTGCTAATTATATGAAGCTTTTGGCTTCAGAGACAAATTGGGAAAAGATTTAGGAACTCTCAGGAGAGTGTTTGTTTAACAACGGATGCACAATGCCGCGGTAGTACATTCCTTTCTTCATTTGTCATTTTCTGTTTTTTCCTGAACATATCCTGAGTTTTGCCTTTCTTGCTTTGTAGTCCAACTTTTTTGCTTCCGAGGGACTTTAGAGGCTTATTCGTGCGAAGGAATAATTACTCTGCACGGGATCAGCTTTTGGAAGAGCGGGAAAAAGTATCGCTCGCCTCTCAGAACTGGAAGTTAAAGCCATTGAGGTCATTGTATTGGAGGCTCGTTTGCAGCAAAGCGAGGAAGAAGTGGAGACCCTTAGCTAAGAGATTTCCCCGTTTAGGGTTCAATTTGAAGAGGCCAAGCCAAATGGATTGAAGTTTATAATGTCGTTCTTGATGCATCTGATCGTGAGGCTTCCTCCGCTGAAAGATTGACTAACTTAGAGGCAGCCTTGAACTCCAAAACTGAAGAACTTGCTGCTGCGGGGGCGAAACATGCCCAGATGGAGGAGAAGTATAGGAAAGCCATCAAGCATAATAGGCTCTTTGGTTCAACTGTCCGCGGCCTTGATGCTAGCCTCAGATCTGTTAGATCCCCCTGGGAAAGCTTTTCTGCCGAGGTAACCCAACTCAAAGAAAAACTTAATCGTCGAGCGGCTTCCCTCGTTGTTGAGAAAACTTATGCTATGTACAGCATGAGGAGAAAACCTTGGAGGAGGCCAAAGCTGGTATCATTGACTTTGAAATTTCTAAGGCCCGAGAGCTTGAGTTGGCTGCAAAAAACTGTCTCCTGGAAGAGCCTGTCGCTTCCGATTCTTCCAGTTTTGGTTCCGAAACTTCAGGAACTGAAGATGGAACGGAAGACAAAGATGTTGAAGGCCGAACTAGTGAAGGACAAAATGTTGATTCATCGCGGATCTATCCACTTCCCCTGGGGGCGCAGATACTTCTCTTCCTCCGGGTTCCGGAGATGATGCAGTTTAGCTTTTCTTTTCTTTTCTTTTTTCAATTCTTGTATCTATGACATTTTTGCATGTTATTGTAAGTAAAATCATCTTTTTGCTTAAGTATTGTTTGATTCTTTCCTACGTTTGAACATTTATGAAAGTTTTAATCTTTGCATTCTCTTCTTTTTGCTTAAGAGTTTTGCGCAAGTTTTACTGTTTGTGTCTTATTATGTGAGGTATTGTGTGTATTTTTTCCGAAAGCATCTTGATTCCGAACATGAGTTCTTCTGAAATCAACCCTTTAACGTGAGGGTTTTTACAAGAGAGGGCCCTCTTATGTTTATTGTGCTCTTGAAGAGGACGTCTCATGTTCATTACTGCACTAGCATTTGAAGTACTTGTTTAACTTTCAAATGACAAAGTTAATTCATTGTTCAGACAAGAAACAAGATAAAAATAAAAGGACTTCATTTTATTCCTTTTATTTTCAAAAAGTACATAAGCATTTGTTATGCTGAAAAAGGAAATTGCCATTACTTGTGGCTAACTTGTACAACTTGTTTCTTCGGGGCTGGTCACGCAGTCCTCAATCCCGATGATACAACTATGTTTCCTATTTTTGCTTCCCGGTCTATGTGGCAGTCATTGTTATCGTATCCTCATATCGTTCCCCCCTCCCCCACCAGTGTTTTAATGCGAAGAATGTGAATTGGAACACTGGAAGCCTTGTACCTTCGAGGATCCCACTAATAGATAATCCTTAACTCGGTAACACACTTTACTTCCCCTCAAGAATTCATGTTATCGAGTGAAGGACGACTATCTAACAACCCTCTAGTGGTTTATACTTGTGAACGATCGGGTAACCTTTGCTCGATAGCAACTTTTGCTGCTGTTGGAGATTTCTTTGTAGTATGCCTTATGTTGCTGCCTCGTCAAAAACCTTGCCATAAAAACCAACTGGGACAAAAACTGGACAACGGGAAAATGAGTGCAACACATACTTTCAGTTCAATTGATGTTCATCGGAAATAATATCTTTTGAGGTGTGCGACATTCCAGTTCCCTGGGCAACTTTTCTCCATCTTGGTTTTCTAATTCATATGAACCTTTCTCGGTGACAGATGAAACGCGATAGGGGCCTTCTCATGTTGGACCTAGCTTCCCTGCGTTGAGTTCCCAGGTTCTTTGAGTTACTTTCCTCAGGACCAAGTCTCCTACTTTGAAATAATGGAGGTTGGCTCTTCGATTATAATGCCTCTCAATTCTCTACTTTTGGGCTGCCACTCTTCCATGCGCCAAGTCCATGCGCTCATAGAGTAGCTCCAAGTTGACTAATGTTGCTTCATTGTTTGCTTCTTCATTTGCTTGGAAATATCTCAATGTGGGTTCCCCTACTTCCACCGGGATTAAAGCTTCTGCCCCGTACACAAGGGAAAAGGGAGTTTCTCCTGTGCTCAATTTGGCTGTTGTTCGGCATGCCCATAAAAATTCGAGTAATTCCTCGGGCCAATTACCTTTAGCCGCTTCAAACCTTTTATGAGGTTTTGTATAATCACTTTGTTCATTGACTCCACTTGACCATTTGCGCCCGGATAGTATGTTGAAGATGTTATCCTCTTTATTCTTAAATCTTCAAGGAACTTTGTGATTTTTGCACCGATAAATTGTGGTTGATTATCGCATGATATCTCTTTTGGTATTTTGAACCTACAAATTATATTTTCGCACAATAAATCTACCACTTCGCGCTCGCCGATCTTCTGATAAGGAACAACTTCCACCCACTTAGAAAAATTGTCAGTCAAAATCAAAAGAATTCGTACCTTTCCGGGGGCCGCTGGCAATGGCCTGACGATGGCCAGGGACAAAACCGAATGCAATGGTTTTGCTGGTTGATGTACCAGTGGTGCGTAGACTAGGAACTTATCACACTTTTGTATGAAGTCTTTGGCATCTTGTTTCATGCAAAGCAAATAATATCCTGCCCTTACCAATTACAACACTAAGGAATCTGCGCCCAAATGATTGCCGCGTATCTCTTCGTGGACTTCTTGCATAACATAGTTAGCTTCGGATTCCCCCAAGAATCAATCCAGCAGGCCTTGGAAATATTTTCTATACAGTTGGACTCTCTTGAGGCTATATTGTGCTACTTTGGTGCACAGCGCCCGGGACGCTTAGGAGTCTTTGGGAAACTTCCCGTGCTCGAGATAATCGATGATTTCATTCCTCTAATCCCATACCAAATTAGTTGCATTTACCTCATAGTAGTCATATGTATCCAGGACCGAGTTCATCAGTTGCACTACCGTCCCAGACTTTGATCCCTTTATTTCTGTTGATGATCTAAGGTTAGCCAATGTGTCCGCTTCTGCGTTATCTTCCCTCGTGATATGAGTAAACGACTACTCTGTAAATGGCGCAAATAGAGCTTGGACCTTTACCATATATTGTTGCATGCGCTCCTTTTTGGTTTCGAAGATCTCGTAGACCTGATTTACCATCAGCTGTGAGTCGCATTTGATTTTGATGACCTCAGAAGCAAGTCCCCGGGCTAGTAGCCCTGCAATCAAAGCCTCATACTCTGCTTCATTGTTAATTAAAAGGACCATTCTAATGGCTTGCCTTAGGGTTCCCCCCGAAGGCGTCATTAATAATATACCAATCCCGGACTCTTTTACATTGGAAGTTCCGTTTGCAAATAAGGTCCAAACCCCCGATGTCGATATTGACATATTACTGCCTCTTTGGTTGCCAAAGGCAGCAATCCCGGACCGAAATCGACTACAATGTCAGCCGATACTTGTGACTTAACTATAGTCCTAGTTTATATTCTATGTCAAACTCACTCATTTCAACGGCCCATTTGGCCAATCTACCCGAGAGCTCGAGTTTGTGAAGGATGTTCCGCAAAGGGAAAGTGGTCATCACTACGATCGGGTGACATTGTAAGTAGGGCCACAACTTCTGAGCGGTGACTACGAGAGATAAGGACATTTTCTCCAAATGGGGGTAGCAAGTTTCTTCTCCCATTAAAAAATTTTGCTAACGTAATAAATGGGAAATTGCGTACCTTCGTCCTCACAGACTAAAGTTGCACTTACTGCAACTTCCGAGATCGCGAAGTAATCTAATAGTGTTTAACCTTCTTTTGGTTTTGAAAGTAACATAGGGCTTGACAAGTACTTTTTCAAATCTCTTAAATCATGTTGGCCCTCCGAGGTACATTCGAATTATATTTCTTTTTGAGCAGCGTGAAGAAACGGTGACATTTTTTTGATGACCGGGAAATGAACCTACTCAAAGCTGTCAATCTCCCTGTGAGCCTTTGGACTTCCTTCACGCTTGATAGTTGGTCCAGGATGTCTTCGATGGCTTTGATCTTATCAGCGTTTACCTCAATTCCTCTTTGCGATACCAGAAATCGCAGAAACTTACCAGAGCTAAACTCGAACGCGCATTTCTCGGGGTTAAGGTTCATATTATGCTTTCTTAGGATGTCAAAAGTTTCTTGCAGATAAGGTGATTACCTCCATTTAAATACTTAACTAGCATATCGTCTATATAAACTTCTATAGTTTTTCCTATTTGTTTTTCAAACATCTTATTCACGAGTCGTTGATAAGTGGCTCTGGCATTTTTCAACCCAAAGGAAATCACATTATAGCAATATGTGCCGAAATTCGTTATATCTTTTCTTGATCCTACGGGTTCATCTTAATTTGATTGTACCTGGAATAAGCATCGAGGAAACTCATTAACTCGTGCACGACCGTAGCATCAATCATTTGATCGATGTTCGGCAGTGGGAAGGAGTCTTTCGGGCACGCCTTATTCAAATCTTTATAATCTACACACATACAAATTTTATTGTTCTTATTAGGAACTACTACTACATTAGCTATCCACTCTGGATACTTTACCTCTCGGATCGAACCGATATAAAGTGAGTTACCTCTTCCTTGACAAATTTATTCTTGGCTTTAGCAATAGGGCATTTTTTTTGTCTTACCGGAGGTACGTTGGGATTAAAACTTAACTTGTGTACAAATACCTCCGTCGGGATACCTCTCATATCCGCATACCACCATGAAAAACAATCGGTATTATATTTAAGAAATTTAATAAAGCCATACCTGAGCTCGGTATGTAATCTTGTCCCCAAGTGGAATTTCCTTTCTAAGAATTCTTCGAACAATGCAACTTGATCAACCTCTTCCGATGTGGATTTCGTTGCATCCGTCTCTTTTGGAACCTGGAAATACCTCGGTACATGATAAAATTCTGACGTTTCTAACCCCGGGCTGACTTCATCTAGTTCGGGAGCGGGCGCCGGTTTCTATAATTGCTATACCACGTGTTCCTTTCCTTTTCTACTGGATATCGAAATAGCATTAATCTCCCTTACCGCTAGTTGGTCACCCCTTATTTGCTTAACTCCTCCGGGTGTTGGAAACTTCAGCAGTTGATGATATATTGATGGTACAGCTTTCATTTCGTGCAACCACGACCTTCCAAGAATAATGTTATATCCCATATCACCATATACCACTTCAAAAAGAGTTGTTTTCATTACTTCTTCGGCATTTGTTGGTAACAAAATCTCTCCTCGGGTTGTCACGCTCGCGAGGTTGAATCCGGCGAGGAGTTTTGTGGCCGGAATGATGCTTCCGGTGAGTTTAGCTTGCTTCAATACTCTCCACTGTATCATATTGGCCGAACTTTCTAGATCCACTAGAACACGTTTAATCTTAAAATCCTGTGCGTTTAAAGAAATTACCAGTGTGTCATTGTGTGGCAGCAACAATCCGTCTGCATCCTCCTCCGTGAAAGTGATACCGTCTTCGGCGACTTCCCGGAGCCTTTTGCTATGGGTTATTGATACTTTTATCTTTTTTGCTGCCAAAAAGGTGACCCCGTTGATCTCGTTGCCCCCGAAGATCATGTTGATCGTTTGGCGTGGGGGATCTTCTCCTGCTTTCGAGGATTCCGTGTTGTCCTCGTTACGACCATAATTGTTCTTAGCTCGGTCACTTAAGAATTCTCTGAGATGACCATTCTTCAACAGTGTTGCCACTTCTTCCTGGAGGTGTCGGTTGTCCCATATCTGGTGGCCATTCGTCTCGTAGAATTCACACCATAATTTGGGATCCCTATGGCTAGGATTAGATCTCATTGGTTTCGGGAACTGTACTTCTTTGATGTTTCTCATGGCTAACATCAACTCCACTACACTGACGTTGAAATTGTATTTTGACAGCTTGGGGTATGAAGGATCTCGTGCCCCCTCTCTTCTTTATCCTGCAATGATCTATGACTCTTGCCGCGATCAGTCCTTCTGTCTATGGCGAACCTGTTCGCTTACCAAAAGCCTTTGTCGCGACCTTCGGTATGTTTGTAGGGCAAAAACCGGCCCCTCAAAGACGTATGTCCGTCCCGAAATCGTCTTTTGATTTTTCTTTGTTCTTTTCCTATCCTTTTGTCGACGATGGAAAGCTTACATGATCATCTTCGTTTCTTATCTTTGATTCGTACCGCTTGCGTACATTCGCCCAAGTCGTTGTTTCAAACTCAAGCACGCTTTCCTTCAATTTCGGGGAAGCATCTGAACTTTTGGGATTCAGTCCCTTGGTGAATGCTTCAGCCTCCCATTCATCTGGGACGTCTGGGAGAAACATTCTCTTCTTTTAGAATTGAGTAACGAACTCTCGCAGCAACTGGGACTCTCCTTACGCAATCCTGAATATGTCGGCCTTTCGGGCTTATACATTTCTTGCCTCGGCATGAGGCCTTGATGAAAGAGTCCACGATCATCTCAAAGGAGTCTATGGAATGCTCAGGTAACAGTGAATACCACGTCAAGGCTCCCATCGTGAGAGTTTCTCCAAATTTCTTCAACAAAACATAATCAATTTTGTAATTAGCTAAATCATTTCCCTTTATCGCCGTTGTATAGGTGGTAATATGCTCCTGAGGGTCTGAAGTTCCGTCATACTTTGGCACATCAGGCATTTTAAACCGCTTTGAGATTAATTCTGGTGCCGCATGATAACTAGGGATTACAGTTCATTTTACACTCCTTCTTACTTGAGTTTTGATTTAAAATGTATACAAAATAGTCCCAAAGGCTTACAGGTTGTACTTGTTTGTACGGTTTGTTTAAAAAGGTAACAATTAGTCAAAACCAGCTCAAAAAGGAGTGAAACATGCACAAGTACCAAGAACAAGTCCAAGCACAGTGCAACAGATCCACTATGTCCGCATTCCATTTAGTGCGGTCCGCAATGAGGAGATTCAGAGAGATGCATATCTTGGAAACTCAAGCATTGCGGCCGCAAAACATTTTGTGCGGACCGCAATAGCCTCACTGCGGCTGCAAGTGAGATTTTGCGGTCCGCAGGGATGGGGTTCAGAGAGCTGGGAGTTTTGAGGATTAATGCCAATGCGGTCCGCGGTGTTTTTTGTGCGGACCGTAGTAGAAGCCACCGTGGCCGCGGTGCATTTTATGCGGCCCGCAGTGGCCAAGTTCAGAGAGCAAAGTTTGAAGCCAAAAAGCCTCACTGCATCCGCACTCCATTTCTTGCGGTCCGTTGTACCCCCGCATGGGTATTTTTGTCCAGAAAATTTGGCCTAGTATAAATACTTTCTTTTCCCATTTTTAGTTCGGCTTTTGTACTCTAACTTGGAGAAGAGATCGTGAACGGCTGTATTAGTCTATTTTGAGTAATTTTATAGTTGGTTTATCATTGAATCTTCAATTATTAGCTTGTAATTAAATCTTATGGGTTATTCTTCATCTATTTCTTTGTTTTCTTTCATTATTATGAGTAGATAGACCCATTATCTAGGGTTGTGTCTCAACCCTAGTGTGGGTATTTGATGGGTCTTTTGATTTAAGGCTTAGATGTTTATGGGTAGTTGATATTTGGACTGATTTGTGTGTTCCATGTTAAATTAGTGGTTGCAAACACTAATTTGTGCCTATTTGACTTGGGTTCTTCTTGAGTAAGAGAACTTGAGTCTAGGAAAATCAGTCCAACAAGGAATTAGGGTGTAATCAAGAGATTGATAGTCCCAATTAAAGGGTTAAACCTAGAGATAGTAATACCCGACTTGAGCCTATATTTCTTGCACAATTTCGACACCCAATTGGTCTCGAGGGAGTCAATTAGGGCAAAGTCACTCAAGCTACCGAGAGGTATAGAGTGAGTAATTCTGTGCATTGGCTATATCACAATCCCCAACATAACGTTTTTGCCTTAGGCTTTAGATCCCGTCAAGTATTCACCTAGGAGAAAGTCACAACTCTAGTCCAAAAAGATATTAGTTTATCTATTGAGAAAACATCCAAAAAGATATTAGTTAGTTAGTTCGTAATTTCAAATAGACTAAACCGTAGTTTAATCACCAAACCATTTTATGAGAAGTGCATCTGAGAACACAACGCGCTACTAGATCACTTAGACACTCCACTCCAACATATATAGCTCCCTGTGGAAATCGATCCCGACCCTACAGGTAAAAGCTGCATTGACCCCCGTACCTGCTACTCTTTAGTGATATAGGCGGGAGCCGATCACCGCACTTGGCTTGTATGGAAATTGAGTATACTTCTTTGAATTCAGACCGTTCAGCAACGATGGTGCGCCCAGGATTTGGTTCATGCGGGCGTTCACTTCCCTCATAAACCGTAAGAGTTCATTCTTGAAGGTATCACTTTCGTTCTTGGGGTCGGATTCGCTCCCCCGAGCCCCAACGGAGCCAACTTTTCCCCGAGGTGTTATTGTCGACCCTCTGCGTTGTTTGATTCGCAGGAGCACCCGGAGGAACCGGATCTCGCCTATTCACATTATTCGAAGCCCCGGCAGTGCCTGCTTCAACTCCGTCCTAACCTTATCCTGTCGCGTAAGGTGGCCTAGAATTATTGACTATTATTCTTGTAGGACCCTTTCCACGTCAACGACATGTTCCTCCTCAGCATCATCGGGAGTTGTCTCCCGAACATGTCGAGGATACCGTATGTCATGCACCGGCGTGGCACCATTCCCCTCATTGTGGGTGTCACTGATTGAGTCCTCAAAATGAGGTTGATCCCATCGAACCTCAGGATTGTGCGTGTTGTTAACACCATTATCTGCCATTTCTTATGATTTCTTCTAAGACAAAATAATCAAAACACATTAGTAAAAAAGGCAAGGATCAACTTAACTACACGGTTGTCCTGGCCCTACGGTGGGCGCCAAATTATTTACCTGTAAAATGGTACAATTGAATTTATACGTGTCTTTTAGACAAGTGAATTAATTCGATCCTGAAATAACAAGATAATTGAAGAAATATATAATACTTAGCCATGATAGGAAAACGACATGACAGAAATAAAGACTCTAGTAGTGAAGCCTCTGGGCGCAATGGTAACAAGAACAGAAAATAAGAAGATAAAATTGACTAGAGCTATGAGTATATTGTAGTATTGGATTTCTAGAAAATTCGTCCCTTTACAATGATAACAGAGGTCACTATTTATAGCTACGTCTAGGAAGGAGGTCATAAGATTGTGCCCTTCTTTAATGTCAATTATGAGGGTTATTGATGAAAATGTAACGGTGAGCATAAATGTCAAATTCCTTGTAACGGGCAACGTACTTAATGTTGTGGAATATTCTTCGTTAAATGCTATCAGGCGAAGAGTATTTATGGCATCCTTATGAGCGTTATTCTTTCCGGTGACAGACGGGATCGTTGCCTTCAATTTTGGTTATCTCCGTCTTAGGTTCCACGTGTCCCTCTTTTGGGCGGCCACGTATCATAGCATATTTTACCCTATACAAATACATCATAAATTTTTGAATAAATTTTTTTTTCTATTTAAATGTAAAGGGTTATGTTCACATGTAAAGGGTTATGTTCACTCATTCCAGCAACATACCTTAAAATGCGTTTGACTGCTGGAAAATGATGAGGCTGAGGGGACTACAGATGTTGACTGGCACTATTAACAGCATAAGAAATATCTGGTCGCGTTAATGTTAGATATTGCAAAGCACCAACCAAACTGCGATAAAAGGAGTTGTCAACTGGAGAAGAGACTGAAGAGTCCAAAGAAGTAGAAGAAGATATTGGAGTAGCAACTGGCTTGCAACCAATAAGACCAGCTCTATTAAGAATATCCGAGTATACTTAGCTTGAGAAAGATGAAGACCTGCAGAAGTGCGAGAAACACGAACTCCAAGAAAAAAATGAAGATCTCCAAGATCATTAATAGAAACTCATCATGTAGCATGTTAGAAAACCATGATAACAACGAAGAATCTAACCCTGTAAGGATAATATCATCAACATAAAAGAGAAGATATAAATATCGTTCTCCATATTTATAAGAAAATAATGAGCTATCAGCTCGACTGTTAGAAAATCCATAAGAGATAAGAAAGTGGCCAAATCGAGCAAACCAAGCCCGAGGATCCTGCTTAAGACCATAGAGAGCCTTATGAAGCTTACAAACATGATGGGGATAGTGAGAATCCCGAAAGCCATGCGGTTGCTCCATATAAACAGTCTCAGTTAGTAAACCATTAAGAAAGACATTTTTAACGTCAAATTGATGAATATGCCATCCACGAGATAAGGCAATAGAAAGAACCAGTCTAATAGTAGTAAGACGAACCACCAGACTGAATGTCTCGCCATAGTCCACACCATAAGACTGTGTATATCCCTTAGCTACTAAACGTTCCTTGCAATGATCAAGAGATCCATAAGATTTTTGCTTAACCCGATATACCCATTTACAACCAACTACGTTGATATTTGGAGGGTAGGGAATAGGGGTTTTCATGAAAACCCGAAAAACCGAACCAAACCGATCAAAAAACCCGATACTTTTTAGGTTTGATTTGATTTTGGTTTTGAATTTTAAAAACCGATCAAATTTGGTTTGGTTTGGTTTTAATCAAAAAATAACCGACCCGACTATAAAAGTAGCTATCTGAATTTATTATTACACCTATATATATATGTATATTTTATAAACAAATTCTAAAATTTATGGTACATATTAGTCATTTATATTTTTAGTCTAGTTCTTTGCTATTATAATAATCTAATTCTTTGCCTTTACATTCTAGTTTGATTGGTAGTTTTCTTTTGCTAAGTACAAGAATTTATTTCGTGTTAAAAATAATCGATTTTTAATTACTACTTTAATTATTCATCACTATTTGATTCAATTATCATCAATATATCTTGATAAATGATAGATTTCTCGAAGCGAAATTGATTTGATAGTGTTACATCGAAAATGTAGTCGCCCGCATATGCGTTTGGTAGTGTATGTCTCATATTCAATATAAAAAAATGATAAATAACCGGGAAAAAACCGACAAAACCGAATCAAACCGAATCAGTAAAAAATCGACTTAATTGGTTTGGTTTGGTTCCAATATTTGAAAAACCGACCCAAACCGAACCATGAACACCCCTAGCGAGGAACAAGAGACCGTGTATGATTAGCTAGAAGATCATTAAACTCATCAGCCATAGCAGCACGCCAACGAGAATCCTTATCCACAGAACTATAACAAGATGGCTCAACAGGTAATTCAGATAGAGAATGAGCAAGTAAAGCATACTTCTGATTGGGCTTGACAACACCAACTTTTTACCTGGTAACCATATGATGAGAAGGAGGTGGCAATGGTGAAGTAGTAGGCACGGAGGGAATTGATGTAGAATGATCAAGAGATATAGGTATAGATGGTGTGGAACTAGACGAAGGCAATGGGGAAGAACTCTGAGGAGCAATAGAAGAACGGCCAAGCAAAACTTGAGATGTAGGAGGAGAAAGAACATCATAAGAGGGAGTATTAGAGTGTATTGTAGTAGGTGATACAACGCATGAGGGCTGAGACAATGGGGTATGACAAGTAGAGGAAGAAAAATTAAGGAAAGAAGGAAGAAGATGTGGAGTGGCATAGGGAAAGCAATGTTCGACAAAGCGAACAGATCGATTTGTATAAACACGTTGAATATCAAGATGGAGACATCGATATCCTTTGTGGTTGGAACTATAGGCAATAAAGATACAAGGAGATGAAGGATTATCTAGTTTGTGAGTTCGATAAGGGCGCAAATTGGGGTCACAGAGGCAGCCAAATGGACGTAAAATAGAGTAGTCGGGATCAATCCCAAAAAGAAGACAAAAGGGAGACGAATAATTGAGTAAGGGAGTCGGTAGCCGATTTATCAAGTATGTGGCTGTTTGAAAAGCCTCAACCCAAACATTTATCGGAGCTTTGGCATAATAAAGGAGAGTACGAGCCATATCAGCAAGATGGCGATGCTTGCGCTCAGCTACACCATTTTGTTGTGGTGTGTGAGGACAAGCGTGCTGAAAAATAATACCATTACTACAAAGAAATGTCAAGAATTGCGCACTAGTGAATTCACCCCACTATATGAACGAAAACATTTGATAGAAGTAGAAATTTGCTTTTCCACAAGAGCTTTAAATGCACAAAAGCAATGAAAAACTTCACTTTTATTCCGCAATGGATAAAGCCACAAATACTTGGAAAAGTCATCAATAAAAATAACATAATATTGAAATCCATTAACCGAGGGAACAGGTGACATCCATACATCAGAGTGAATTAACTCTAACACATGAGTTGAAGAAGAAGTACTAATAGAAAATGGTAAAGTAGAATGCTTAGAAGTCAAACAAGAATTACGAAAGAACGGCCCACGATCTGTATTATTAAAAGAAATAAAATTCCTAGACCTAAGTGATGCAAGGACTGTAGATCCTGGATGAACAAGATAAGCATGCCAAATTGATGCAGGAAGCAAGGAGACAACAAGGGCTTCTGATGAAGAGGGGGACAAGCGGGAAGCAAGTTGAAAGAATGGATAGAGAGGCCCGTACCTGCGGCATTTGTGGAGGATTTTCCCCGTCTGCAAATCCTTCACAACAAAACCCCCAAGGAAAAAATTCAATTGAGCAAATATTATCTATGGTAAATTGACTAACAGAAAGTAACTTTTTACGAAGAAGTGGAACACATAAGACATATGGCAAGGAAAAAGTATGCGACGAAGTGGACAAGGAGGAAGAACCAATAGAATGAATAGGAACTGATTCACCATTTCCAACAAGTATAGAACTATTGAAAGTAGGAGTAGGAGAAGAAATATTACCTTGGTCAAAAAGACATGTGTGAGGTCGCTTCCGAATCCAAGTACCAATTCCTGTCAGTCAGGGAATGGAGAGACAAGAATGCCAAGTGTTCTTGAGTTGTAGTGGGAGCAAATGAATAATTATGAAGATGCGGGCAAGAGATAGTTGTATGGACAGTCATACTACAAATCTGACAAGTAACCATAGGAGCAGTCAGGTTCGGCATGGAAAATGGAGCCAGCTGAATATGGGAAGCACCAAGAACACCCTTATCGCATCCATGAGGACCTATGGACAGTTTCCAAACATTATGTTGATGATGACCTACATAAGACTGTTGAAAAGGAGAACCACGACCTCGTCGACCACGGCCACGCCTAGGACCAGATTACCTACGATAGTTTCTAGAACGACCAAAGTTACCACGGCCGAAAGATGGGCCAAAAGGAGAAGATGAACCAGCTAACAAAGCGGTAGGCAGAGGAGGAGAGGCCACATCACTTGTATACATAGTGCTCACCTCGTGGGTAATGAGCATAGTCCACAACTGTGTCACGCCCCGAACCTGGGGGCGAGACTGGCACCCGATGCCTCATTTATCCTTGCGTACCAACTTGCGACTAAGGAACCCTGAACATGTGATGTCATAGTTTGGCCATGGGACACATTGCAAGACAACTGCGAACGCTCACTAAATATCAATATAAAGCTAGGCCGACAAGGCCGTCATAACTACTACAGCTGGAAAACCAACAAAATATACATAAAAGGCCAACCAGCTATAACGACCCGGTCTGTCGTTACGCGNNTTAGTATTTTGGCGAATTCCGGTTGATAGGCGAGATTTTGATCCGAGGGTTGGAATGGGATTCCGAGAGTTGCTGTAGCTTCGTTAGGTCATTTTGGACTTGCCCGCAAAATTTCAGGTCATCCGGAGATGATTTGGTTGGGTTTTTTATCAAAGGCGAGTTTCGGAAGTTTTTGGAAATCACAGGCTTGAATCCGATGTAATTTTGGTGCTTTGATGTTAGTTTTGATGTTTTTAGAGTGAAAATAAGTTTGAATGATGTTAAGGGATACGTTGGTAAGATTGGTTGAGGTCCCGAGGGGCTCGGGTTTGAATTCGGGCGTTTAACGGGAAGTTTGGAGTGATTTTTGGTGAAATTGGATTTGATGTTGCTGGTGTTTTCGCACCTGCGGAAAGGGAGCCGCAGGCGCGGTCCCGCAGGAGCGGATT
>ML263203.1:0-12821 GCA_005239495.1 Nicotiana undulata | reverse complement strand
TTGCAACATATACATAACAACTAATTATTTTGCGTGTTAAATATACAGATAATTTTATTAAATTAACATTTAAATAGGTAATATGGGAAAGTACAAATAATTATTAACAAGCATAATTTTATATAATAAATCTTGCAACATATACATAACAACTAATTATTTTGTGTGTTAAATATACAGATAATTTTATTAAATTATTATTTAAATAGGTAAAATGAGAAAGTACAAATAATTATTAACAAGCATAATTTTATATAATAAATCTTGCAATATATACATAACAACTAATTATTACAACATCAACTCATGGGTAGTTAGGTACACTAGAAGAACACCCACCACGAGCTTGATTAGTTTTTCCACCCAAACCAGTTGAAGGACATTTACGACGGTCGTGTCCTATTTGCGAGCATATACCACATTTGCTCGCATAAACGGTATCACTAACATCCATTTGGTTCCGTATACGCGTTCTCTTCTGCACCTGTATTTTACGCAAATAGGACTTGTTACACACTATTTTAAATGGTTCCGGAGGCCAATAATGCTCAGCACCCACTGGTTGCAACTGACCACTATATGTGTTTAGGTACGTGGAAACACTATATTGTTGATCAACATAGTTGGTCTCCCCATAACCAATACGTTGGAAACACTTGATGGCATGTGAACAAGGCATATGGTAGATAGACCATTTCCCACAGGAGCATAACCTTGCTGATTCATTTACAGTATGTACATTATTACCGCGATTATTATGGATAGCGGTGCGGACTTCAAAAACACCTCTGTCGTTATCATACTGCAAAAATGAATGCCAATGTGCTCGCCGTCTGTATTTCTCAAATCTCTGCATCGGCACTGGCATAAATTCAACACCTCTTTCCATCAATTCCATTGCAGCTACAGACCGTTCAACAAACCTCTCCGCCGTCTGCTTGAAGGACATTCGCACCATGGCTGTGACGGGCAATCCTCTTGCCGACTTCAATAACCCGTTGAAAGACTATGACACGTTTGTAGTAAGAACTCCCCATCGTCTGCCACCTTCCGCATGCAAAGTCTACTTTTCAGGGTGATGTTGCATTAGCCAACAATAGGTTGCATCGTCTTCTTGCCCGATAGATTCCATATGCCTCCGGAATTTGTGCTGTTGGTGGTCTATTGCTGCCATCCACATCAAATCATGCAGATCCTTGTTGGGATATGCATTTTGGAAATTGGCCTTAAAGTGCCTCACACAGTAATGGTGGTATGCATAAGGCTCTTGCCATGCAAGCAAGTTCTCCACAGAACGTAATATACCACCGTGACGATCAGATATTAGACGTATACCTGAACGCTGTTTGACAACGTGCTCTTTCAAGTGGTTCAAAAACAACGTCCACGTCTCTGTGCTTTCATTAGCACAAACAGCAAAAGCTAGAGGAAATATCTGTCCGTTAGCATCCACTGCCACGGCTATCAAAAGCTTGATATCGTACTTTCCATAGACATGAGTTCCGTCTATGGATATTACGGGCCGGTAATGCAAAAAACCATCAATTGCTGGCTTAAACGCCCAGAACACGTAATTGAATATGTATTCTGCTGTTCCCGGACTCCGTTCAAGCTTCCATTCAACAACCGTCCCGGGGTTAAAGTGCTGCAGTGCGGCCATGTACTTTGGTAGAGCTGCAAATGACTTATCCCAGTTACCGTAGACAATTTCAAATGCTCGTTTACGCCCAAGAAATGCCTTTCTTTTGGTAATGGTATGGCCATATTCCTGGTGGACTGATGTAATGCACTCTTTGATTTTATACCTTATGGACGCTTCGAGATGTGGAATAATTACAAGAGAAATCAAGTCAATATCCAAGTTGAAGTGATTCCCGTTGAATGTGTCCATTTCGCATGTGTGGGTGGGAATGTATTTACCCACTTTCCACATACCTGTCTTCTTCTTGGTCGCACGCAACATCCAATTACATGGCCAAAACCACCTGCGGCAAACAACCTTATATACTACCGGACTTGACTCCCATACCTGCATCTCACGACACTCTTTTACGTTGTGCATTTTACAAGCCCTGCTTACGCGTGCTTTATCAGGGAAAAACATCCCCTTTGCAAGCACCGTTGGTCTAGACTCATCCCATATTGTTGCCCGGATTTCATCAAAATCTCTTGTGAGAGCTTCCACATCCGGCACGCTTGGCAAGTTATCAGTGTAAGGAATCTCCCTTGAATGAAACGGCACTTCGGACTCATACACTCTTTGTCTAGGGGGGATTCTCTCCAAATCAGGTCCTTCTGCTACATCCTCATCATCACCATCCTCACAAGGAAAGGGTGTCTCATCTCCAGATTCATCGGCATTGTTGTCGTAATCACTGTTATGTTCCTCACTCTGTGCATCAGCCAGATCCTGATGTAATACGTCATTTTCGGACAATTGAGTGAGTACGGGTGGTTCAACTTGCTTGTTTTCACTGCACAACCAACAAAAATATAAGCTACTGAAATTAATAAATACTTTTCATATAGCTATATCGCTTGACTTACAAGTCGTAATGTGATGAAATTCCATGATGGACGTTTTCACTTAGGTGATGACTACCGGATGGGCCACTTGTAAAATTCATATCCGGCCGGTACCCCCTATTAAATATATGAGCGTTAATACAAATTCATTACACCAAAAATATACATAATTAACACAAATTAAAATTGAAGTTTACCACTCGTCTTGTGAATGTTGGAAAGCAGGATAGAAATTATTCTCTCCCTGCTCATTGGCCGGCGGTGATATGTTTAAATCAAGGAAAAGTCTTCCATACGGAACCTGTCCGGCAAAAATTACTCCAGAATAACCACCCGATGACTGGGGGGTATCTCTACTACGCACAACCTCATTTTTTGGAGCGTCTTCGACCTTCACGTACATCTCTAATATTGTGATTATAAGAAATTCCCGGCATTCATCCGGAGTCCTCAAAAAATCACTCAAAGTTTCATCATCGTCGATGTTAAACTCCGAGTAAAAAGCAACCCCTTGCGGAGTGACGGAATACGAATATCTTCCGGTTACTTTAAGTATCATTGAACGTTTCCTCACACTCATTTTTTTGCATAATAACGATATTAATTTATCGTACTCCATTGTAAGTGGCAATTTAACATGACATTAAGCAGGTAAACTGTAGCTCACAGAGTTATTCTCCATCACAACATCACCCCCCCAATATAATGAAACTCTCATTCTACGCTCTTTAGACATAATAAAAAAATGTTGGATAATTTAACAAGAATAAACGTTTGATTAAGAGTTTGAATTTTTTTTGAATGAAATACACTGAAATTGTAGCCTCTTTATATAGAAAATAGATAGCTCGGATTTTTTTATATTTTATATATAGCGCCCAAACAGTGGGCGCTATACACTTTTGAATTATTGAAGGTAGTATGACGCTATACCTGACATGGCAGCTTTTACGTATAACGCCCAAGTATTGGGCGCTATACATTAACACCGTTAATGTATAGCGCCCAATACTTGGGCGTTATACATAGTTTGATTTTTTTTTCCCACTTATTTTCGTTTTTTCAGTTCCAATTAATAATATTTTGGTTCCCAACTCAATATTATGGGTATATCAGGAAAAAAAAAGATTATTTTATTTTGATATGCTAAAAGTGACATGTAAAACGAAAATCTATTTTTAGAATAATGTGTTTTGTGCAAAATATTTTGTCAAAGATTTTGAAAACCTATGTGTTGAAATGTCCCATATCTGGAAAAACTTTTAGCACTTCTGATCCTATTTTAAAATATGTGCATTGTAGTTTATACATACTCTTTACATTTATAAATTTTATGTTTAAGATAATTAATAAATATGTGCATTTCCTTATTGAATATTTGGATTTAACAAATCCTCAAACAGCCTTAACATAGGAGAAAAGCAGAACGTGTATTATCTTAGAAAAACGGTGATTTAATGAATGTGGCCCCATATATTTCATAGGAAAACGATGATGTCAGGTAGTCTGTGTTAAAATTACTGTATTATCCTATTCTGAACCGGATGAGTTAACTATCATAAGGACATAATAGACTATTCAAAATATAATTGTGCATGAAATGATTAAATTGTCCTTGAAAGGCAAGCAGGCATATCGTCCAGCTGCCTGTTAACTGCCTCTTATTAGATAGTAGAATTTTATAGCCAATTATCTATAATTGACAATTCTAAATATTACTCCCTCCGGTCCAAAATAAGTGATTTTTTTATATGTTTTCACGCAGATTAAGAAATCTACCTTTTAGCATTAATTAGCAATGAAATTGACCATATTAATCTTTACTATCCCATATAAATACTCTTAAACACATATTCCAACAATATTTACTCCAAGGGCAATGTATGAAAGATATAATTAATTCATTCTTGAAATTTGAAAAAATCACTTATTTTGGACCACAAGAAAAAAGCCAGAAAATCACTTATTTTGAACCGGAGGGAGTAGTATTTCCTAATATTTTCAATCCAGAAATATACAGGGTGCTTATTGGAGTCCTGTTTTTCAAAATAATTTTACTATTTCAATTAGTAGAATTTTCATTTGGTATAGATTTAAAGAGAGACACATTGTATTTTAAATAAATATTTTATGATTAAAGTTGTTAAATACTACTCTCTCCAGTTAGTGACCAATTTATTTTTAGCACGCCCATTAAGAAAATACTAAATTCTATATAAAAATACTTACTATGACTAAACCATCCCTAATTAAACATTTAATGTGAGAAGTAAGAAATTTTTTTAGGGATATATACATAGGGGTTATTTTGTAAAAATAAATTGAATTATTTCTTAATTACATAACTGGACACTTATTTTGAACCAAAATAAAAAAGGAAATTGATCACTTATTATGAACTGGATGAAGTATATTTTTCTTAAAAGTTGTGTAAAAATCTTTAAAGGACAGAACAAGGACTAGAAGTAACAATTTTCATAGCAAACCTCGAATAGATTTATCCTTGAAATACTGTCCTTTTTTAACTTTCAGGAAAAGGTATTATTTTCGTTTGACTTTTCAGTTAAGAATAATAAATGAAGAGATTAGTCTCACTAATTACTTTGTTATTCCAATAAAGTACATGACACTTGACAGATGCTAGAAGGGGACGAGTTTGTCGGTGCGCTCTGTCTTTTTTTTAATAATGACATGATTTGTTATCCGATTACACTTGCAATTAAGAGTATAAATGATTCGGTTAGGCCAATTATTTTATAAAATTGTACCATATCAATTTTTCGGTTATTTTATTATGTATAATTAAAATTAAACTTTTTTAAACTGTCCTAATCATGTCGCTTTTTTTTCGCTATCGGTATTGTTCGGTTAATTTTCGATATTTTTTTAAATGTCATGTAAAAGTCACTAGTAAAAATAAAATGCAATAACATACATACTTTTATATGACTTAACAAAACTCTCAAGACAATTTTACTGTTTAAATGGTGATGAATTATGAAAACATGAAAAATAACCAGAGTATATGTAACGACCCGGTCTGTCGTTACGTAGAACCTGCATTATAATTACTGTGATTGACTTGTTATAAGTTGGTTATACTGTTATTGATTTGTTAGAGTTGGTAGGCTTGAAATCGGAATGGTTGTAGTGAGAGTTTAGTCACTTAGTCTTTAAAAATAGCCTTAAAGTTGGAAAAGTCAACTGAGAGTTGACTTATTGGTAAACGACCTCGGAATGCGTATTTTATGGCTCAGATAGCTTCGTTAGGTGATTTGGGACTTAGGAGTGTGATCAGAATATTTTGTGATGTCCGATGTAGAATTATGCTTGAATTGGCGAAAGTTAGTTTTTGGTGATTTCCGGTCGGCAGTGGAAAATAGGCTATCGGGGCCGGAATAGAATTTAGACAGTTGGAACAGGTTCGTAATGTCATTTTGGATATGTCTGCAAAATTTCAGATCAATCGGAGTTGTTTTGGATAGTTTCAGCATCGTTGGTGGATCCGACGTGATTTTGGTGTTTTGATGTTAGTTTTGGTGTTCCAAGGGTGCAACTAAGTTTGGATGATCATATGTGATGTGTTGGTATATTTGGTTGAGGTTCCGAGGGGCTCGGGATTGATTTCGGGTGATTAACGGAAGTTTTGAAGTTGGAAAGTTGCAGCTTCAGCTGCTGGTGCTGGTGTAACCGCACCTGCGGAAGTTTGACCGCAGGTGCGGGCCCGCAGGAGCGGACAAGGCTCCGCAGGTGCGGTTAGGGGACCGCAGGTGCGAGTAATGGGTCGCAGGTGCGGAAATCCCTAGACAGAATATAATTAAAACCCTTCCGCGACCTTAACCTATTTTAACACCATTTTTGAACGGGAAGAAGCTTTTGAGGCGATTTTGAAGAGGGAAAATCAGTGTTCATCATAGAGGTAAGTATTTTGGACCTTAAAACTTGATTATAGGTGATTAAGGAACATAATCTCAGTATTTAATTCATGAAAACCAGCAGAAAAAAGTGGGGCTAGGGCTTGAGATTATGAGACCTTTAGGGGTCGATTTGAGGGGTCAAACGGACTCTGATTTTAGCGTTCTTTATATGTACGGACTCGTGAGATAACGAAGAACATTTTGGTATAAAAATTTCTGAGGTCCGGTACGCGGGCCCGGAGGTCGGGTTTTGACCGATTTCGGATTTTGTGCTTAAAATCGATATTTTTCAATTGGAATTCATTCCTTAAGCATAATTTGATGATAAAGGTCTGATCTTTATAGATTTGAAGTGCTCGGGAGTTGATTCGAGAGTCAAGCGTATTGCAGAATAATTTTCGGGCTAGTTTGAGGTAATGATGTCTTTAAATCCTGTCCTGAGGGTATCAAACCCCGGACTCTGCACCCTTTCACGGGTTTTGGAATGCAAAGGTTGGAACTTTAGAAATATATTCCCTATTTAGGCAACTATTGAGTTGCGAAACCGATTTTTAAGCCTATGCTTAATAGTATTGTTATATTTTGATATGATTTGGGCCGTAAGCCATGTTTGGGGCCTAGTGCCGATTTATTTACCCCCTTGGGGGATGTTTTACTATTTTTCTCACTGATATGCTATGATTTTCACTCTGTCTTTTCTTGATAAATTATTTTGACACTCAGAGTATTTTGATATTATTTATTGAAAATGAAACACTATTTTTGGGTCGAGAACCCAATATATTTGTGGCCTGAAGGGCATGCTGAGAGTGTCTGACTGAGTGAGGCTGCAGGCCAATATTGTGAGGACGATATGATATGAGTGAGGCTGTGGGCCTATATTGTGTGTGATTTATGCCATGTTGTGGCTTATTATAGCGCTTGGGCTGTAGGAGCCCCTCCGGAGTCTGTACACACCCCCAGTGAGCACATGTACCTAATGAGTGATGTTGTCCGCGGGGATGATACTGAGTGATTGTGTGGTTTCCTGATGGGCTATTATTGAGTGACTGTGAGGTTGCCTAATGGGCTAATATTGAGTGACTGTGAGGTTGCCTGATGGGCTAATATTGAGTGATTGTGAGGTTGCCTGATGGGCTGATACTGAGATTGTTGTGAGAAATGATTTTGGCCCGAGGGGCAGATTTATGATAAATTTTACTGAGTTTTTGACTACGATTCACTTCGTTTTTTTAAAAACTGATTTGTACTGAGAAATATTGATATTATACCTGTTTCAAAGGATTTCTGGAAAACAGTTTTCGAACTTATGTATTTGATGAATACTTATGGTGACTTGGTGATTTACTGTTTTTGTGAATTGGTGTATCTATGTTGTGTGTTTCGTATTTCTCAAACTGTGATTTATTTTCATTACTACTGAGTTGGCATGCTCATCACTACTCCCTGCACCTCTGTGTGCAGATCCAGGTATTGAATCGGAGCAGTAGTCGTATGAGTTCGTTATCAGCAGCTTACGGGATTTCGAGGTAGCTGTCCAGCGTCCACAACTTCTTCATTTCCTCTCCTTAATTAGTTTTAGCATTTCATTCCTAGACTTTATTCAAGACATTAGTAGAGTTAGTTTTATTTCGTAGATGCTCGTGACCATGTTGATTCCAGTCTTGAGAGGTTTTTGTTTAGAGTTGTTTAGACTATTATTGGGGCGCTAAGACTTAAAGAAGTTATTTTATGTTATGGTTGATGTTTATTATTGAATTGTGAATTATTATAATAGAACAAATACGTAATAATGTGATGGTTAGCTAGCCTAGTTCCACGATAGGCGTCATCGTGACCTGTTAAGATTTGGGATCGTGACAGTATAGATCCATCAACTGCTCTATAGCTGCGTAAAAGAAACTATGCAAAGACAAAAAAAAAAAAGAGAAATCACACAAGTAGAAAGTATTTACCATGTTGGGACAGAAGAATAAAGTCCGTAGAAGATTATATATTCAAAAAGATAAATCTAAATCATACGAAAGGAAACATATTCAATTGTTAGTTTCAGTAAGAGTAGCATAACAAGTTTGGAAATTAAGGTTTTGATCTTAATTACTTGTTGGCTTGTAACCGTTTCCTTAATTCTAGACCCAAGAAAAAATTAGTGCTTTATTATTTTTAAACTTAATATATAAATATATTTTTAATATATTTATTCAGTACGATTTTGTATTTTTCAATTTATTTGCATAAAATAAAAAACCTACCCAACTTATCGGTACGATTTAGATTTACATAAAATCTACGATTTTATTAAAAGAAACCTAAAATCGATGCGGTGTAGTATGGTTCGATAGGTTTAATCGATTTTTAAATATTCTTAACACCCCTACTTGCAATAGGTGAACTTTAAGCTAAACTTGCAACTTTTCCATAATTACCGTTTTGGCGACTCTAATTTGGAAGATATGTTGGCCAAACGTTTTAATCTTGTTAGAAAAGGTAATTCAAAGTGAAACCTTTATGTGCTTTAGAGAAACGTTTGTTTATTGTTGCTTTACAATATTGGAACTACTTGTTAGCAAGCAAACTCTATTAAGGCCGTTTGGAATGATCAATAAGCAAAAATAATTTTGAGATCAAAATTTAGTTTCGACTGATCTCTTATTTAATTAATAATCCTAGGTAACTTATCCCAAGTTTAAAAATATACCGAGGTAACTTATAGCTGTTAGATAGTGGAATAGTAATCACTCACATGATAAGTTATTTCAGGACAAAATAGTAAAGTGACAATCCCATAATTAATGTACAACATATCAGCAGCAACAACAACAACAAATCTAATTTGATCCCAACATGTGGGATATGGGGAGGGTGTATGTACGCATACCTTACCTCTACCTAACAGGTAGAGAGGTTGTTTCCAATGGACCCTCGGCTCAGGAAGGACAAGAAGAAGAAGAGGGAAGTAAGGAAGGAAGAAAGATGAAAGAGAGAAGAAAAAAAAAGGACAGATAAAAGATAAATGGTACCAAATAATAGCAACAAGGAATACAATATCCGAGGCGAACAAAACCACATAACGTAATAGAAATCTAAGAATATGAAGAGAAATGCATGCTACTAAGCCTATCGGTGAACACTATAAACTACCTACTAACCTTCTACCTTAATCCTCGACCTCCACACCCTCCTATCAAGTGTCATGTCCTCAGTGAGCTGAAGCAGCGCCATGTCCTGCCTAATCACTTCTTCCCAGTACTTCTTAGGCCTACCTCGACCCCTTCTTAAACTCTCCATGGCCAACCTCCCACACCTCCTGACATAGGCATCGATGCTTCTTCCCCTTACATATCCGAACCATCTCATCCGCAACTCCCGCATCTTGTCCTTCACGGAGGCTACTCCCACTCTGTCCCAGATAGTTTCATTCTTAATCTTATCTCGCCTAGTACACCCACACATCCATCTCAACATCCTCATCTCTGCTACTCTCATCTTCTGCACGTGGGAGTTCTTGACTGGCCAACACTCAACCCCATACAGCATAGCGGGTCGAACCACCACTTGATAAACCTTACCCTTAAGTCTTAACGGCACATTCATATCACATAGAACACCGGAAGCGAGCCTCCACTTCATCTACCCCTCTCCGATGCGATGTGTGACATTTTCGTCAATCTCCCTGTTACCCTGGATAAAAGACCCAAGATACTTAAAACTCATTCTCTTGGGGATAACTTGACCATCAAGCCTAACCTCTACATCTGCATCTTGGGTCTCACTGAATTTGCACTCCAAGTATTCTGTCTTGGTTCTACTCAGTTTGAAACCTTTAGACTCCAAGGTCTGTCTCCAAACCTCCAAGCTCGTTAACTTCGCTACACGTCTCGTCAACCAACACTATATTATCGGCAAATAGAATGCACCAAGGCACCTCCCCTTGGATGTGACGCGACAGTACATCCATCTCCAATGCAAACAAAAATGGGCTAAGAGCCGATCCCTGGTGCAACCCCATCACCACAGGGAAATGGTCCGAGTCACCACCTAAAGTCCTCACCTCAGTCTTAACATCATCATACATATCCTTAATCACCCTAATGTACGCTACCGGAACGCCGCTAACCTCTAAACACCTCCACAGGACCTCCCCCAGAATTTATCGTATGCCTTCTCAAGGTCAATAAACACCATATGCAAATCTTTCTTCCTTTCCCCGTACTGTTCCACTAATCTCCTTTCTTACCCCCTTCCCACCCTTGGATCTCACCCCCATCCCCGTCCGAGGACATGACCTTACTCTCACATCGTTCACTACCACCACTATAAGCAAAAGGTATTAGGTAAACACTGCCACTAAGAACCAAAAACGGGAACGAACCCAAGAGCTAAAAACAACTCAAAGAAGTGACTACGAGAACAGAAACGCGAGCAGACACTAGAACAATGAATCTACCACGTCTACGAAACTGCCCTTATGCAAACACAGAACTAAAATGAATAGATGAAACCTTAAGCGTAAAACACTAATAGAAAAGATAGAAAAAGCAATTAATCCAATCAAAATTGTCGGCAAGGCAACAGTAAATAGATATATGCAAATAAAATTCAAGAAAGATGGAACCTGGATCACAGTCAGGGATGTCCGGACGCGCTTCCCAATCCGCTGGCTGCTGCTCCGATGAATGCCGAAGAGTCTGATGCTCCGGCGAACTTTTAATCGAAAAACCGATAAATTTCCAAAAGAAAGAACGAACTCTACCATAAAATCAATCCTCTTAACAACATATCAAACAGTTAATAATACAAGATAACTAATCTCATAATAATGAATCTCAATATAACCAATCCCATAATTACTTATTTTCAAACCAAACGACCTCCTACTTAATCTGTCTCAAAAAGAACAGAATATGTTAGTCAAATATCTAACGTTGGATAAGCATATGGATATTGAAATTTAAATTTTTAGAAAATAAAGCTATAAATTTAAATTCTACATAAAAAGGTCAAAATCATTCAACTTTACTAGTTAAGATAATTTTGTTTTAAAAAAGGTAATTTAATTTTTAAAATAGTAACAAGGTCGTATAAAATCTCACGCTAGGCGTATAAAGTAAATTGTGTTGTGTGTTACACAAATTCGGAAAGGAAGCTCCTCAATTTCGTAAAAATTGCACGGGCGCCTTATTTGATTGCCCACATTTAACCTATACCCACCTTTTAAAAAAGGTTTTAATTTGTACCGATTGTTTAAACAATTTCAGACCTCTTTCTCCTCCTCCTTTTACTCCTTAGTTTTTTGAATGCTAAAGATTGAGATATTATTATGCGTTATAGCCTGATGATCCATATATATCTGCTTGTCCCATTATGTTCAATTTGGTCTTATTCACAATAATTTAACCTATTAGATATTTTAACTTACATGCACATTTATAAGTCGCTACTAATCATGATCTATTAAATTCATTGTTGTTTTAGAACTTCAGCTCTAAGAATGCTGAAGTTCAGCAAATATAAACAAAAACTTCAGCTCCTAGAATGCTGAAGTTCAGCAAATACAAAACAAACTTCAGCCTTGAAGTTCATCACAAACAGAACAAAGCTCAGCTAAAACATGCTGAAGTTCAGCAAATACAGAACAAAGCTTCAGCTAAAACATGCTGAAGTTCAGCAAATACAGAACAAAGCTTCAGCTAAAACATACTGAAATTCAACAAATACAGAACAAAGCTTCAGCTACTAGAATGCTGAAGTTCAGCAATTACAAACAAAAACTTCAGTCAACACATGTTGTTTTATTGAATTGAAGTTTGTCATTTGCACTATGAACTGAAGTTTGCGTGATTGCCTTTGCAAGTTAGGCCAAACTTCATGCAAAAATATCTGAAGTTTTGCTACACTTCAGATAAAAAGTTTTGCTACTTCAAGCCCGTATGCCTGACATTACGCGAAAAGTGATACGTTTGTAATTTTTTTTGACAAAACGAATATAAGTTAAAATGTGACCCATAATGCTGATATAGGTACAAATGTCCCTCGATTTCTTAAGTTTTGGAAAGTTAAAAGCAATAGCGAGTAAGGGTGGCAAGTGGGCCGGGCCTGGCCCGGGCCCGGGCCGGGCCCGCGGGCTAAGCGGGCTTGCGGGCTAAGCGGCCCGGCCCGTGGGGGGCCCGGGTCTTTGGTTTGGGCCTGTGAGCCCGGGCCCGTTTAGCCCGGGCCCGCCAGGCGGGCCAGGGCCGGGCCAAGAGGGCCCAACGGTCATAATTTAAATAAAAAAAACTAAAAAAATGGCCAACGGCCAGATTTTTAAAATCTGGTCATTTAAGCCTTAAAATAGCCGTTTGGTATTTTAAAAAATAGCCAAATGGCCCCCAAACTTTT